>SJYC01019291.1:0-21081 GCA_006408675.1 Madoqua kirkii | reverse complement strand
GTGTTTCTTCCAGTCCAGCCTTTCTCATGATGTACTCATCATAGAAGTTAAATAAGCAGGGTGACAATATACAGCCTTGACGTACTCCTTTTCCTATTTGGAACCAGTCTGTTCCATGTCCAGTTCTAACTGTTGCTTTTTGACCTGCATACAGATTTCTCAAGAGGCAGGTCAGATGGTCTGGTATTCCCATCTCTTTCAGAATTTTCCACAATTTATTGTGATCCACACAGTCAAAGGCTTTGGCATAGTCAATAAAGCAGAAATAGATGTTTTTCTGGAACTCTCTTGCTTTTTCCATGATCCAGCGGATGTTGGCAATTTGATCTCTGGTTCCTCTGCCTTTTCTAAAATCAGCTTCAACATCAGGGAGTTCACGGTTCACGTGTTACTGAAGTTTCTATTAATAAAGTTTTATTTGAACACTATAAAACACAATATTCTTGCTTGGAGACCTCCATGGACAGAGGAGCCTGGCAAGCTACAGTCCGTGGGATCACAAAGAGTTGGACATGGACTTACTCATTCACTCATTGGAACACATGTGATTACATGCTCCCTACGGCTGTTTCTGTGCTATAGTCACAATTAAATAGTTGCCATACATGTGGCTCACAGACTTTTTTCCCTCAATTTCCTGATTTCATTATTTATTTGTTATTTTTAACTGTGCTGGGTCTTTGTTGCTGCACAGACTTTCCTCTAGTTGTGGCAAGTAGGGGCTACTCTCTAGTTGCGGTGCACAGGCTTCTCATTGTGGTGGTTTCTCTTGTTGCGGAGCACAGGCTCTAGGCATGTGAGCTTCAGAGTTGCAGCATGTGGGCTTAGTAGTTGCAGTTCCCAGGCTCTAGAGAATAGGCTCAGTAGTTGTGGTGCACAGGCTTAGTTGCTGTGAGCCAGGTGGGATCTTCCCTGATCTTGGATCGAACCCATGTCTCCTGCATTGGCAGGTATATTCCTTACCATGAGCCCCCAGTGAAGTCCCCCATGTGAACTCTTAGTTGTGGCATGTAGGATATAGTTCCCTGACCAGGGATCAAACCTGGCCCCCCTGCATTGGGAGTGCAGAGTCTTAGCCACTGGACCACCAGGGAAGTCCTGTGGCCCACAAATCCTAAGCTATTTACTATCTAGCCATCTATAGAAAAAGTTTGCCAACCTCTAATACGCAAAGTACACATCAAGTGCCGTGCTGGTGGCAGGATTTGGAGTCCCGAAGAAAGTGGTGGTGGTTGTACAATCACTAAGTCGTGACCGACTCTTTGTGACCCCATGCACTGCAGCACCCCAGGCTCCCCTGTCCTTCACCATATCCCGGAGTTAGTTCAGACTCATGTCCATTGAGTCAGTGATGCCATCCAGTCATCTCATTCTCTGTCACCCCCTTCTCCTCCTGCCCTCAATCTTTCCCAGGGTCAGAGTCTTTTCCAGTGAGTCAGCTCTTCACATCAGGTGGCCAAAGTATTAGAGCATCAGCTTCAGTGTCAGTCCTTCCAGTGATTATTCAGAGTTGAATTTTTTTAAGATTGACTAGTTTGATCTCTTTGCTGTCCAAGGGACTCTCAAGAGTCTTCTACAACACTACAGCTCGAAAGCATCCATTCTTTGGCGCTCAGCCTTCTTTATGGTCCCACTCTCACATCTGTACATGACTACTGGAAAAACTGTAGCTTTGACTGCATGGACCTTTGTCAGCAAAGTGATGTCTGTGCTTTTTAGGCCACTGTCTAGGTTTGTAACAGCTTTTCTTTCAAGGAGCAAGCGTCTTTTAATTTTAGGGACACAGTTCTGTACTTGGAGGATTTATGTTATGGTTGGAGAGAGAGGCAAACTCACCTAAACAAATACATAAAAAAATCCCAACTTGATAAGGGTAATGGAGGAAAAGTAGAAAGTGTTAGAGGTTTTTTTGTTAAAAAAATTTTCTTTATTGTTGTTGATGTGGGCTTGATAAAAAGCTTTATTTAATCTGTTAAAATGATATTTCTGTTTAGTTTTGGTTTCTTGGCCATGAGGCATGTGGGATCTTAGCTGCCTGACCAGGGATAGAACTCGAACCTCCTGCACTGGAAAGTGAAGTCTGAATTACCAGCCTGCCAGGGAAGTCCCTTGAGGTGTTTTGAGGGTGCTTCCTCGGTGGCTCAGTGGTAAAGAATCTGCCTGCTAATGCAAGAGACTCAAATTCAAAGGAAATGGTAACCCACTCCAGTATTCTTGCCTGGGAAGTCCCATGGACAAGAGGAGCCTGGTGGCTACAGCCCATGGTGTTGCAAAGAGTTGGACACAACTTAGTGACCGCACAACAACAACAACAAAGAGGAGAGGTGGTCCTTTTATTACGTGAGAGGAGTCAGTAGAGATGGTCAGGGCCTGTGGTGTGAAAGATGATGAGGGGCCCAATATGTTGCGTGTTGAAGTAAATTTCCGCGTAATTTGGCTGTTTGGCTTGGCGCTTACAGTCCATGGTGTTGCAAAGAGTTGGACACAACTTAGTGACCGCACAACAACAACAACAAAGAGGAGAGGTGGTCCTTTTATTACGTGAGAGGAGTCAGTAGAGATGGTCAGGGCCTGTGGTGTGAAAGATGATGAGGGGCCCAATATGTTGCGTGTTGAAGTAAATTTCCGCGTAATTTGGCTGTTTGGCTTGGCGCCCTGCTCATGGTCCACAGAAAGGGAATTAATTACCCGGGCCAAATGCCTGCTTGGTGTTCTGCTTCCTCTTGTTTCTCCTCTTACCTGTGTCTTTCTTATTGCAGGAAGGACACACACTGAAACTTTATACCCTGGCGCTGGTATCATGGTGAGGGGGAAGACTGAGTCTGGATGGTTGTGGGGGTGGGATAATCTTGTACTGGGGGCCCTGTCTGCTCTCTTGGAAAGGGGAGGGAAGCGTGGAGCATCCTGGGATGTTTTAGCCTCTTTCAGTGCATGACCTGCAGTTCCAGAGGGAACTGGCTTGGATGGAGGGTTCCCAAAGCAACCCTGGGGTTTGGTACATAATTCCGGAGTCTAATGGCAGTGAGGGGGCTCAGATTGAGCCGGCAGCCACAGAACTCCTCCATGGCCATCCCTGCCATCGCTTGTGAAACGTACCGAAGACACACATGGCTCTAAAAATTAAGGTTAATTAAAATCCAACAGAATTTAAACCTTAGCTTCTCAGTTACCAAACCACATTTCTAAAGTGCTCAGGAGCCACACGTGCTGCTGGCTGCCTTTTTTTTGGAAAGTGCAGGCATAGAACATTCCATTCATGAGCTTTACCAGTCAGTGCTTTTCTAGAGAATTCCGAGATTAAAAGGCCATCACGTTTCCCAGATGCAATGAAAGTCCAGTTTTAACAGGCGTAAAACAATGACTCATCCTGGGGACTTCATGAAAATGAAAAGAGCAAGCTCAAACTTCTGATGCCTTGAGTAAGGAGTTCAGGAAAACCTCAGTAAAGCTGAGAACAGGCTCTGTCATCACTGGATGGTACAGCAGCAGAGAGCCAACGCGTATACTTTCAGATTTGTCCAAATGTTAAAAGAAAGTAATTATTTTTGGTTGGGTACACCATATGAGCTCTGTCCCAGCAACTCTTCAGTTCTGCCCTACTAGCACAGTGACAACCACAGAGATGAACAGATGGGTGTGGCCATGTGCCAATAAAACTTTATTTAGACAAACAGGAGGCAGGCCAGGTTTGCTGAGCCCAGCTTTGCAGAGAACACTGAATATTCTCGCACTGGGTCTGCCTTCCCCAAGGGATAAACCCTCATTCTGTAGAATGGTGGGGGTGGTCCTTGCTGAGCCGCAACACATGCGCTGCCTTAGGAATCAGTCACCTTAGAGGATGTGGCGATGGAGCTCATCCAGGAGTGGACGTTGCTGGACGATGCTGGGAGGAACCTGTGCAGACACGTGCTGCAGGACAACTGCAGGACCCCAGCGCCCAGGGGTAAGGCTTTCGCTGCTCTGGTTCTTCCTGTATGCAGATGCTCTTTTTTTTTTTTTTTAATTATTTATTTATTTACGGCTGTGCTGGGTCTTTCTTTACTTGGGGCGACGGGGATCTACTCTCTGGTTGTGGTGCGCAGGTTTCTCACTGCAGCGCCTTCTCTTATTGTGGGGTACAAGCTCTGGGATGCGCAGGCTTCAGTGGTTGTGGCTCCCTGGCTCTAGAGCACTGGCTCAGTGGTTGTGGTGCGTGGGGTTAGTGGCCTCACAGCATGAGCGATCTTCCTGGACCGGAGACTGAACCCACCGCGTCTCCTGCATTGGTAGGCGGGGAAGCCCTGCAGATGCCCTTTAAGTGCCTTCCACATGGCCACAGTGAGGTGATGTGGGTTTCATAAGGCTCGTCGTTCATGGGCTTTCATAGGATAACAGCTGCACGCATTGAGTGGACTTCATTCTCTCTATAGTCAGGGCTTCCCCGGTGGCTCAGATGGTGAAGAATCTGCCTGCATTGTGGGAGACTCAGGGTCAGTCACTGGGTCAGGAAGATCCTCTGGAGGAGGGAACGGCTACCCACTCAAGTATTCTTGCCTGGAGAATTCCATGGACAGAGGCACTACAGAGGAGCCTAGTGGGCTACAGTTCATAGGGGTTGCAAAGAGCTGGACACAACGGAGTGACTAATACTTTTTCCATGGTCAGGACCTGCATAGGTCTCCTTGAGTTTGGCCTTGGAACTTAGAGAACCTCAGTTTGGAAGGGCAGAGAGGAGAGTGTTTGTGGTTTGGGCCCTTGTAAAGGAACCTCATTGAATTCATTAAAAAAAAAAACTTGAATGTGATTGCTTAGGTCCCCGCCTACTTGCTTGGCTTTAGGAGCTAAGGCCCAGGTGGAGAGTGGGCAGGCTGGGGAAGCATTTATTTTCCTCTGCAAGCCCTTCCTCCCTCGGCCCATATGTCCTTCTCAACAGCAGGGACTCCACTATGCAAAGCCAGTCTCGTCTCCCAGGTGGAGCCAAGAGAAGAGCAGAAAGCAGCAGAGCACGGTGTTCTCGGTGCCACGGGTGTGGGTAAGTACCCAGGGGCATAGGGTGTCGTGACCCATCCAGACTGGGGTTTCGGGGTGGGTGCTGCTGGGAAGTGTCAGTTTGAGAGTGTTTGTAAGAGTCTTTATTCTAAGGGGAAATAAGACTGTTTGGGGTGAGTTCCTCTAACTCTTCCTTTTTCTCACTTTCTAATTCTCTTCTAATTGTTGGTTTCAGATTCCTGTTGATGTATGGCAGAAACCAGCACAACGTTGTAAAGCCGTTATCCTCCAATGAAAAATAAATAAATTAAAAAAGTTGAAAAAAAGATCTGTTTCAATTTCTACTTTTTAAGGTTTTTTTTTTTTTAAGTGCATACTATTTTTAAAATCGGAGGATAATTGCTTTAGTGTTGTGTTGGCTTTTGCTATTCCACAGCTCGAATCGGCCACAAGTATACACACATCCGCTCTCTCTTGAAGCTCCCTCCCACCCCCTGACCCCATTCCCCACCTCTAGGTTGTCAGAGCACTGGTTGAGCTCCGTGTGTCACACAGCAACTTCCCACTTGCTATCTGTTTTGCATACGTAATGTGTATGTTTCAGTGCTCCTCTCTGAATTTGTGCCACCCTCTCCTTCCCCCGCTGTGTACACAAGTCTGTTCTCTATGTTGGTGTCTCTATTCCCGCCCTGCAAATCACCTTGTCTTTTTTTTTTTTTTAATTGAGATATGCACACACTGTAAACTTCATCCTTTTAAAGGATGTGTACAGTTCACAGGTTTTTAGTGTATCCACAAAGTTGTGCAACCATCACCACTCTCCAGCTCTGGAACACTTGCATCTCTTCAAAAACCCTGTACAAAAAGAAGCCCTGTACTGACTAGCGGTCACTTCCCATCCCTCCTCCCGCAGCCCCCAGCAACCGCTACTCCACCTTCTGTCTCTGTGGATTTGCCTGTCCTGGACATTTCATACAGATGGACTCATGCATCCGTGTCTGCCTTCTTTCACTCAGCATCGTTGTGTTTTGAGGCTCCATGTCATAGCATGAGAGGCTGCGTTGCTTTTTAAGGCCGAGTGGCAGTCCTCCTTGTGGAAGGACCACATTCTGTTGATCCATTCATCCGGTGGTGGATGTTTGTTTTTACTTTTGGGGACTGTGAGTAGTGCTACTCTGAACATTTGTGTGCAAGAAGTTTTGTGGATGTGTTTTCGTTTCCCTGGAGTGTGAGAATTCCACTTCGGTGTGGAATTGCT
Organism: Madoqua kirkii; assembly: GCA_006408675.1. Classification (NCBI taxonomy): domain Eukaryota; kingdom Metazoa; phylum Chordata; class Mammalia; order Artiodactyla; family Bovidae; genus Madoqua; species Madoqua kirkii. The sequence goes on along the minus strand of SJYC01019291.1, from coordinate 14,855 downwards.
GGGTCATTTTGTTAAACTTTCTGAAGGACTGCCAAATGGCTTTTAAAACATTTTTTTTCTTTTTAATTTATTTTTTTATTGAAGGATAATTGCTTTACAGAATTTTGTTGGTTTCTGTGAAACCTCAACATGAATCAGCCATAGGTATACATATATCCCCTCCCTTTTGAACCTCCCTCCCGTCTCCCTCCCCAACCCACCCCTCCAGATTGATACAGAGCCCCTGTTTGAGTTTCCTGAGCCATACAGCAGATTCCTGTTGGCTCTCTGTTTTACACATGGTGATGTAAGTTTCCACATTACTCTTTCTACGCATCTCACCCTCTCCTCCCCTCTCTCCATCTCCGTAAGTCTATTCTCTATGTCTGTTTCTCCACTGCTGCCCTGTAAATATAAATTGTTCAGTACCATTTTTTAGATTCCGTATATGTGTATTAGAATATGATATTTATCCTTCTCTTTCTGACCTACTTCACTCTGTATAATAGATTCTAGGTCCATCTACCTCATCAGAACTGACTCACATGAGTTTCTTTTTATGGCTGAGTAATATTTCATTGTGTATATGTATCACAGTTTCTTTATCCATTCATCTGTCAATGGACATCTAGGTTGCTTTATGTTCTAGCTATTGCAAATAGTGCTGCAGTGAACAGTGGGATGCATGTGTCTTTTTTCGATTTTGGTTTCCTCAGGGTGTATGCCTAGGAGTGGGATTGCTGTGTTGTATGGTGGCTTTATTCTTAGTTTTTAAGGAATCTCCATATTGTCTTTCATAGTGGCTGTATCAATTTACATTCCCACCAACAGTGCAAGGGTGTTCCCTTTTCTCCACACCCTCTCCAACATTTATTGTTGTAGACTTTTTGATGGCCATTCTGACTGGTGTGAGGTGATATCTCATTCACTGTGGTTTGGTTTGCATTTTTCTAATAATGAGCAGTGTTGAGTATCTTTTCATGTGTTTGTTAGCCATCTGTATGTCTTCTTTGGAGAAATGTCTGTTTAGGTCTTTTTCCCACTTTTTGATTGGATTGTTTGTTTTTCTGGCATTGAATTGTATGAGCTGCTTATATATTTTGGAAATTAACCCTTTGTCAGTTCTTTCATTTGCTATTATTTTCCCCATTCTGAGGGTTGTCTTTCACTTTGCTTATAGTTTCCTTTGCTGTGCAAAAGCTTTTAAGTTTAATCAAGTCCCACTTGTTTACTCTTGTTTTTATTTCCGTTACTCTCGGAGGTGGGTCATAGAAGATCTTACTTTATGTCAGAGAGTGTTCTGTCTGTTTTCCTCTAAGAGTCTTATACTTTCTGGTCTTACTTAGGTCTTTAATCCATTTTGAGTTTAATCTTTGTGTATGGTGTTAGGAAGTGTTCTAATTTCATTCTTTTACATGTAGCTGTCCAGTTTTCCCAGAACCATTTATTGAAGAGTCTGTTTATTGAAGAGTCTGTTTATTGAAGAGTCTGTCTTTTCCCCATTGTATATTCTTGCCTCCTTTGTCAAAAATAAGGTACCCATAAGTGCATGGGTTTATTTCTGGGCTTTGTATCTTGTTCCATTGGTCTATATTTCTGTTTTTGTGCCAATACCATACTATCTTGATGACTGTAGCTTTGTAGTATAATCTGAAGCCAGGAAGGTTGATTTCTCCAGCTCTGTTCTTCTTTCTCAAGACTGCTTTGGCTGTTTGGGGTCTTTTGTGTTTCCATATGAATTGTGAAATTTTTTTGTTCTAGTTCTGTGAAAAAGGCCATTGGTAGTTTGATAGGGATTGCAATGAATCTGTAGATTGCATGTGGTAGTCTAGTCATTTTCACAATATTGATTCTTCCTACCCAGGAACATAGAATATCTCTCCATCTGTTTATGTTGTCTTTGATTTCTTTCATTAGTGTCTTATAATTTTCTTTGTATAATTCTTTTGTTTCCTTAGGTAAGTTTATTCCTAGATTTTTAATTCTTTTTGTTGCAATGGTGAATGAAATTTCTCTTTCTGATTTTTCATTGTTAGTATATAGAAATGCAAGTGATTTCTGTACATTGATTTTGTATCCTCCAACTTTGCTAAATTCACTGATTAGCTCTAGTAATTTTCTGATACTATCTTTAGGGTTTTTCTATGTACAGTATCATGTCATCTGCAAACAGTGAGAGCTTTACTTCTTCTTTTCTGATCTGGATTCCTCATTTCTTTTTCTTTTCTGATTGCTGTAGCTGGGACTTCCAGAACTATGTTGAATAATAGTGATGAAAGTGGACACCCTTTTCTCGTTCCTGATCTTCACTATAAGCAAAGTGAAAGACAACCCTCAGAATGGGGAAAATAATAGCAAATGAAAGAACTGACAAAGGGTTAATTTCCAAAATATATAAGCAGCTCATACAATTCAATGCCAGAAAAACAAACAATCCAATCTTAGCTTTCAGTTTTTCACCATTGAGAATAATGTTTTCTGTAGGCTTATCATATATGACCTTTACTATGTTGAGGAAGGTTCCTTCTATGCCCATTTTTTGAAGAGTTTTAATCATAAATGGGTGCTAAGTTTTGGCAAAGGCTTTTTCTTCATCTGTTGAGATGATAATATGGTTTTACCTTTCAGTTTGTTAATATGGTATATCACATTGATTGATTTGTATATACTGAAGAATCCTTGCATTCCTGGAATAAACCCAACTTGACCAGGGAAGTCACAAGTTTGTCTTTATGATGTGTTGCTGAGTTCCGTTTGCTAAAATTTTGTTGAGGATTTTTGCATCTATGTTCATCGGTGACATTGGCCTGTAGTTTTCTTTTTTGTGTGTTGTCTTTGTCTGGTTTTGGTATCAGGGTGATGGTGGCCTCATAGAATGAGTTTGGAAATGTTTCTTCCTCTGCAGTTTTTTGAAAGAGTTTTAGAAGGACAAGCATTATCTTTTCTCTAAAGGTTTGATAGAATTCTCCTGTGAAACTCTCTGGTCATGGGCTTTTGTCTTTTGGGAGATTTTTGATCACAGCTTCAATTCAGTCAAACTACTTTTGAGATTTGTTGTTGTTCTTGTTCAGTTGCCAAGTCATGTCCGACTCTTTGTGACCCAATGGACTGTAGCACACCAGGTTTCCCTGTCATTCACGATATCCTTGAGTTTGCCCAAGTCCATGTCTGTTGTTTTGGTGATGCCATCCAACCGTCGATCCTCTGTTGCCCTCTTTTGAGATTAAGGACACTAATTTACCTTTCCCCCAGTGGTCGGTGAGGATTCTGATTTCTGCATGTCATACACACACTTTTTGTTTAGTTTTTTTTTTTTAATTTGAAAATATTTATTTATTTGGTTGTGGCAGGTCTTAATTGCAGCACAAAGGGTCTTTACTTGCAGTGGCATATGGGATCTTAGTTCCCTGACCTGGGATTGAACCCAGGTCCCCTGCATTGGGAGTGTGGAGCCTTAACCACTGGACCACCAGGGAAGTCACAAGTTTGTCTTTTTTTTTTTAAATTTTTTTCTTCTTCAAACTTTTTATTTTGTATTGGGGTATAACCAGGTTCATCTTTATATTGAACATTACTGTATATATTTCTTGTTTGATTCCATCTTGTTTGTCTGATAACACACTTTCTGGCAATATCAGTCTAAATCTCCATGAAGGGGACTTCCCTGGTAGTCGAGTGGTTAAGAATCCACCTTCCAGTGTATGGGACATGGGCTCCATACATGGTCAGGAAACTGAGATCCCACATAGCGAGGGGCAACTAAGCCCCAACGCCACAACTGGGGAGCCCTTGAGCTGCAACTGCAGAGCCCACGTGCCTGTGGACCACAACTCGAGAGGCGCACTCACTGTAGCGAAAGATCTTGCATGCTGCAGTGAAGATCCTACGGGCCACAGTGAAGACCCAGCACAGCCAAAACTAAATAAATATTAAAAAAGTGTCCGTGAATTCTTTTACCAGGAAAAGCCTCTGGTTTCTGCCTCATCCCATCACTGCCCAACTCTACACACAGCCCTGCTCTTTAGAATCTCCCTTTGCTCACTGCAGCAGTAAAGAATCCGCCTGCCAATGCAGGAGACACAAGAGACTATCACCAGGATCGGGAAGATCCCCTGGAGGAGGAGATGGCAACCCACTGCAGTATTCTTGCCTGCAGAGTCTCATGGACAGAGAAGCCTGGTGGGCTACAGTCCATGGGGTCATAAAGAGTTGGACATGACTGAGCACACAGCACAACACAAGCTCAGTGATACCTTCTGCCTTTCAGTATTGTCCCAAGTTTAGGGTCAATATTTAAAAAAAATGGTGTGTGTCAGTTTCATACCATGACTTCTTTTTGAAATAAGATAGGTTTTTTTTTTTTTTTCATTTTAGACTGGGAATCTCAATTTACACCCAAAGAGCCTACTCCTCTGCAGGATATTTCAGAGGAAAACTCATCCTATGATTTCCAAATGGTAAGATTCATGGGGGACGATTCTTCATTCCCTGTCATAGAAGGTGAGGAGTAGCTGAGTTGGATGTGCACACCAGGGCCAGGCAGACACTTGAGCCCAGGTGTTTCCTCCAGGACACGAAGTATCTTAGGTGATTTAGGGTGGGGGGAATATTGGCTTGGTGTGTGAGAACTCCATAAAGGAGGTGGTTCAGAGTGTGGGCTGTGGGTCACAGGAGATGTGGATAACTGACTGTGATTGACAGATGCCAGGTAGGCAGATACAGAACCTAGGAAAACACAGAACAGTGTTCATATTCAGAACCAAGTGCTCCCAACTCTTCTGTAAAAACCTTTTTAGGGACTCCCCTGGCAGTCTAGTGGTTAGGACTCTGCAGTTTTACTGCCAGGGTCTCAAGTTTAATCCCTGGTTGGTGAACGAAGATCTCACAAGCTGTGCAGTGCTGCCTGGAACAAAGCAAAAACCTTTCTAGTAAAATATCTCATAGTGCCCCTGAGGGTTGGTGGTCTACCCTCCAGCCCCGGGCCCCCCTAGAACAAAAGAGTGTCAAGTGTGTGCGTCCAAGTCCTTGGTGCAATTGGTCCTCAGAGACCCTCGTTGGCTAGTGCCAATGAGTAGGGGAGTTGCCAGGTCTGAAACTGCCAGACCCACGTTGCCCAAATTCTTTTCTTAATTAATTAATTTGGTTGGGTCTTAGTTGCGACATGGGCTTCCCTGGTGGCTCAGACAGTAAAGAATCTGCCTGCAATGTGGGACCGACCTAGGTTCAATCCCTGGGTTGGGAAGATCCCCCTGGAGCAGAGAATGGCATCCCACTCCAGTACTGCCTAGAGAATCACGGGTAGAGGAACCTGGCGAACTACAGTCCATGGGATTGCAAAGAGTCAGACATGACTGAGCAATTAACGCTTTAGTTGTGACAAGTGGCATCTAGTTCCCTGACCAGGGATAGAACCCAGGCCTACTGCATTGGGAGTGCAGAGTCTTAGCCACTGGACCACGAGGGAAGTCCCATGGACCCCAAATTCTGATGGCACTACCCCCATACTTTGGGTCTCTCACAGTGAGGATGGCCTCCATACCACCTCTTCCTGCTTAGCACCCTCCACTCCTTTTCCCAGGGGCCAGAGCTGGACCTGAAGATAGAGATCAAGTCTGAGATGGAAGAGGAGGTGATGCCTCCAGCTCCAGAGGACTGGTCAGCTCTCCAGCAGTCTTCTGAATATTCGGTAAGTCTGGGAGGTGGCCTGCTAGGAGGGCCCCAGCCCCTGCCAAGAAGGCCCAAGGTTCAGGATATGTCTGTAAGTGGGGAGGCAGGAGGGAGGGAGGAATGGAAGACCAACTAGATTGGAAATGGGGAACATGCTGGAGGCCGAGGCTTAGCTCCTGGTGAGAACTACTGAACAGACCTTGGTGTTTATGCATTGAGTGTAGTTATCCCCAGTGTGATGTCAGGCCCAGGGCAGTCCTAGGGGAGGGGGTGGCACCCAGGGTCCAGGTCTTGCCTCTCTGGGTCCAGATTTCCTTCTTCAATCCTTCCATCCTTTCCACGGCCAGGAACCTGTAGGAATGAGCAGGTCCTGTGACCCAAGGGCTGTGTGGAGAGTGTCCAGGCTGGTAACCATACTCTGGGCTCGGGGCCTTATGTTTTGGTTCTGAGGTGGAGAGAGTTACAGAGAAGGACACTTTAGGGTGTGCTTGGAGCCCTGCCCTGAGGAGAAGGGGCCTATTCTCCCCTGTCTCCCATCCATGACCGGCCCTGAGGGACCAACCACATTTGCTTCCCATCCTCCACCAAGTCCTGCCATCTTTTCCTCCAAAATATAAACCTGCCTCTGACTGTTCCTCCTGGCCCTGGTGCCGCCACCTTGCCCAGAGCCTCCTGGCCCCAGCCTCCTGCTGGACATGAGGCCGAGACATCCTGTAGAAAACAAGTCAGGGGCTTTCCTGATGGTCCAGTGGCTTAAGAATCTACCTGCCAATGCAGGGCACATGGGTTTGATTCCTGGTCCAGGAAGATTCCACGTGCCAACTAAGACCGTGCACCACAACTACTGAGCCCGAGCTCTAGAGCCTGGGCCAGAACTATTGAGCCTGTTTTCTGCAAAAAGCGAAGCCGCTGTAGTGAGAATCCCCTCACCACAGCTAGAGAGTGCTGCCCGCGGGAACTAGAGAAACCCCGGGCGCAGCAACGAAGACCCAGCACAGCCAAACGTAAATAGACATTAAAAAAAAAAATACACGTTGGTTCAAACACCTTCCCGAGGGAGTGGGCGTTGGTGTAGGAGGGTTCCCGTCCCTTCTCCCACAGCAGGGATTTTCCCCTTGGGAATAGTTTACTAACACCCTCTCATTTGCAGGGCTCCACCCACGCCTCCTGCCTCACCCCTCAGTCTACGGGCCATCCACTGCTCCTCTGTGCCCCAGGATGTCCCCCGCTCCCAGAGGCTGCTTAGATGAGGCCTTCCCTACCCAGGCCCCCTCTCTCCGTCCCGTCTTGGACTTGAAATTCCATGACACTTGGGAGTGGGCGTTGGTGTAGGAGGGTTCCCGTCCCTTCTCCCACAGCAGGGATTTTCCCCTTGGGAATAGTTTACTAACACCCTCTCATTTGCAGGGCTCCACCCACGCCTCCTGCCTCACCCCTCAGTCTACGGGCCATCCACTGCTCCTCTGTGCCCCAGGATGTCCCCCGCTCCCAGAGGCTGCTTAGATGAGGCCTTCCCTACCCAGGCCCCCTCTCTCCGTCCCGTCTTGGACTTGAAATTCCATGACACTGAGTAGCTTTGTGTTGAGGAGTTGTAAACCTGGACATGGAGAATGAGCCTTGTCCCTCCCTCTTAGCATGTTTCCCAAAGCAGGGCCAGTCACACCAGTTCAGTCTGGGTGAGCAGGTGTGAGCGGATCCCACCCACGCTGCTTCTCTATAATCTGTTCCTGTCACTCTGTCCAGGGGCTGAAGGTGGCTGTGCAGATGCAGAGGGTGGCCACGCCGGAGCCTGGGCTGGGCCTCCCCAGACTGTGGAGGGCTGGGGGTGCCGGTGAGTGAGCGCCTGGTGGAATGACAGCCCGAGGGCCCTGCTGTGTGGTGTTCTGTTGCGTCTGGGAACTTGGATCCACCTTCTTTTCTTCTGACTGCAGTCGTTGTCTTAGGGAGAGAATACATAAAGTCATCTTATTTTTTATGGGCTCCCCAGGTGGCACTCGTGGTAAAGAACCTGCCTGCCAGTGCAGGAGACAAAAGAGATGTAGGTTTGATTCCTGGATTGGAAAGATCCCCAGGAGGAGGGCATGACAACCCATTCCAGTATTCTTGCCTAGAGAATCCCATGGACAGAGGAGCCTGGCATGCCACAGGCTGTGGAGTCGTGAAAGTTGGACACAACTGAAAATGTCGCACATACAGTAATCCATCGTATATATGTACCACGTCTTCTTTATCCGTTTCTCTCTCAATGGACATTTAGGTTGGCTCGATATCCTGGCTGTTGTAAATAGTGCTGCAGTGAACACTGGAGTGCCTGTATCTTTTTGAATTATGATTTTCTTCGTGTGTATGTCCGGGAGAGGGACTGCTGAGTCATATGGTAGTTCTATTTTTAGTTTCTTAAGGCACCTCCATACTGTTCTCCATAGTGACTATATCAATTTGCGTTCCCACCAACCATGAAGGAGGGTCCCCTTTTCCCCACACCCTCTCCAGCATTTATTGTTTGTAGATTTTTCGATGATGGCCATTCTGACAGGTGCGAGATGATACTTCACTGTAGTTTTGATCTGCACGTCTCTAATGACTAGTGATGCTGAGCATCTTTTCAAGTGCTTTTTGGGCCATCTGTGCTATACAGTACTCATGGAGTACTTGGAGTACTCTTTGCTCTTACAGTACCCTGGAAGCGCTCTACACTGTCATCTCGTGGTGAGAAGGGCGCTGGGACGCAATTGCAGACAAACCCCGACACCCTCCTACTGGGGGCTCGAAGTCTGGCTGGGGAGTGTGAATGGAGTAGGCGTGCCAGGGGTCCCTGAGGCCATGCCCCAAACTCAGCTTACAGTTGTAGTCATGGCTCTGATTTAGTCCAGAAAAGGAAGGCAAAGCAAAACCAGCAAAGGGGAAAGGCTTTTGGGGTGATGCCTGGAGGAACCCAGGCACAAGCTTTTGGAGTCCTCAACCAGTGGAGTCACACAAGACATGCTTAATTCTTTTAGCAGCAAGCTGTGACAACATGTGCAAAGTGAAATGTACAGGGAGGGTCATTATAGACTCAGAGCCCAGGGTTTTCCCTGGGGGCTGGTCATGTAGGCACCATCTGCCCAGCACATACCTAAGCTCCAGGCTTCTGGAAAGAAAGCAGGGATTCAACATGGACCACGTTGTTTGTACAGACAGTTTTAGCGGAGTGAGCCCCTCTCATCAGTTAAGGTCAGGGGAGCTGTCTCAAAATCCAAGTTCTGGGACTTCCCTGGTGGTCCAGTGGTTAAGACCCCATGCTTTCAGTGTAGGGGGCATGGGTTCAATCCCTGGTCGAGGAACTAAGATGCTGTGTGGCCAGCTAAGGGCCAGCCTAGCTACCTGGCCTTGCTAAGGAGAGCAGTCAGGAGGGCTATGTTAACTTTTGTCTGCACAGGAGGGAAGCATGGAACTGTGTAAAATGTATTCAGGAGGTCAAGTTGAGATAGTCTGGTGGGTCATGTATACATTCATTTACCAGAAAATTGGGGGCACTTATGGGAGGGGGACTGGGGGCTTCCCTGGTGGCTCAGCATTAAAGAACCCACCTGCCAATGCAGGAGAAGCATGCTGCCGTCCCTATGGGACACCAGCAAGTGACGGGGCAGGAACTGGAACAGAAGTGGAGGAGGAGGCTGGGGGTTGGGTGCCGAAGCCCAGCAAAGTGAAAGTCTTTAGTTACTCATTCATGTCCAACTCTTTGTGACCCCAGGGACTGTAGCCTGCCAGGCTCCTCTGTCCATGGGATTTTTCAGGCAAGAATACTAGAGTAGGTTGCCATTCTCTTCTCCAGGGAGATCTTCCTGACCGAGGTCTCCCACACTGCAGGCATATTCTTTACCAACTGAGCCACCAGGGAAGCCCTCCAAAGCCCAGGGCGGTGGGTTTTAAGATGGAGGGATTGGATGACTGAACATTTCTACTACATTCTCCCTGTAGATGGAGGTCACAGGGGACCCTAGTGAGGTGCTGGTTGTTGAATGGTAGAGTTTCGAAACTGAATATGAGGTGAGGGAATGAGTACAGAGATTGCCCATGATGGGGAACAAAGAGATAAAACAGTAGCCAGAGGGAAAGGTGGAATATTAGAGTTGTGTTGTGAGCCCCCCTCCCACCAGACTATATTGAAGTTCTAACCCTTGGTACCTGTGAACGTGACCTTGTTTGGAAACGGGGTCTTCGCAGATGACATCAGGTTAAGATGAGGTCATGACAGTGGACCCTAATCCCATATGAATTGTGCCATTTTAAGAAGGAGAAGATGCCTTGTGAAGACAGGGACACGTGGGGGCGAAGGTCACATGACAACAGAGGCAGCGATTTGAGGGCCGCAGTTACAAGCCCAGGACTGATCTTCACCACCAGAAGCCAAAGTTTTTCCAGTAGTCATGTATGGATGTGAGAGTTAGACCATAAAGAAAGTTGAGTGCCAACGAGAACTGATGCTTTTGAATTGTGGTGCTGGAGGAGACTCTTGAGAGTCCCTTCATCTGCATGGAGGTCAAACAAGTCAACCCTAAAGGAAATTAGTCCTGAATATTCATTGGAAGGACTGATGCTGAAGGTGATGCTCCAATCCTTTGGCCACCTGATGTGAAGAGCTGATTCACTGGAAAAGACCCTGATGCTGGGAAAGATTGAGGGCAGGAGGAGAAGGGGATGACAGAAGATGAGATGGTTGGATGGCATCACCGACTCAATGGACATGAATCTGAGCAAACTCCAGGAGGTAGTGAAGGACAGGGGAACTTGGTGTGCTGCAGTCCATGGGGTTGCAGAGTCAGATACGACTTAAAGACTGAATCACAACAACAATCATAGGCCAAGAAAAGGCAAGGAATGACTCAGCCGGAGTTTCAGAGGGAGTGTGGCCCCACTGATGGCTTGATCCTGGACTTCTAGCTGCCAGAACTCTGAGATAATACAATTCTGTTGTTTTAAGCCACCCAGTTGTGGTATTATTATTTTTTTAATAGCTGCCCTGGGAAACTAATAACATGGGATCAGGACTGAACGTGGTTCAGATTTAATGACTGACGGAATGGTCCCACTGAGAGAGGAAGTGGGGGTATAGGGAGATGGGATGGCAGGGCATCATTTCTCCTCTGTAACAAGCCAGAGTGAAGAACCTGGTGTGGGGGAGGAATGTTAATCGATCTGAAGACAGGAAAGGAAGGACGCTTCCTTCTCAGGCAGGCTCCCAGGGAAGTGGTGGTTTCTCTGTACTTGGCTTGTGGTAAGTCCTGGGCGGTACCAACCTTGTAGAGTTGGGGCAGAGGAAGGGGCCCTGCAGTCAGGGAGGAACAGCTGACCCAGGGCTGAGTCAAGTGGGAGAAAGGAGTGCTGTAGAAACCTCAGAGTCTGTTGGTGAATTGAGACTGTGGCTTTAGAGATTTGGAATGGAGGAAATATGTGTGTGTTTCTTTTCTTTTTTTTAAAGCACTTATTAACATTAAAAATAAAAACATTTTAGATTTTTTTGGGGTATAGACAGTTAATGATGGTGTGATAGTTTCAGGTGAACAGTGAGTCCTATATATATATATATATATATATGGGACTCAGCCATACGTAAACATGCAGCCATTCTCCCCCAAACTCCCCTCCCATACGGCTGCCACATAACATTGAACGGAGTTCCATGTGGAAGCACTTGATGCCATTTAATGAATTTCCCACCATGTGGCTTCAAGCCGGTGTGGTGCTGTTCAGTTGCTAAGTCGTGTCCGACCCCTTTTGACCTCATGGACTGAGGCCCACCAGGCTCCTCTGTCCCTGGGGTTTCCCAGGCAAGAATACTGAAGTGGGTTGCCATTTTCTTCTCTGCAAGCCCCTCAAACACCCTGTCTTCTTAGCTCTTCTGCTGTAGAATTTGGCCTTCATGATGACAGGCTGTTTTGGGAGCTTTTTGTTCCCCCGATCTTTCTGATCACACCACATCAGTGATAGGGACAGCTTCAGTCTTGTTCTCAACAGCACTTATCTGGATCTTCTCACCGACCAAGGTTAACTGTTTATCAAGTCTGACAGTTGGACAGAGGCTCTAGTTCCTCTTTAAGTGGTAATGCCTTGTACCAACTTTCCCGAAGTCTCCTGCATGATATTCGTCCAAGCTGATCCTGTGGTGAGGCAGGCCAGCAGTGGTAGCTCAGCTTCCTGGGTGTTTCCCATGATGTGGCCGTGGCTCATGTGGCCCCTAAGTTTTTGAGTCTTCCTTAGTCTGGATGGCATATTAGCTGCTGAGATGAAAGAGCTGTGTGTGTTTGTGTATATTTCTGTGTGTTTGTGTCTGTGCTTGTGTGTGTGTGGTGCATCTCTTGTCTATGTGTCTGTGCACGTAGTGTATGCATGTGTGTGAACTGGTGTGGGTGAGCGTGCCCACGTCCCCATGTAGCCGTGGGTGTGTGCAAGCATATGTGCATGCACGTCTCAGTGTACAGTACATGTGTATGTGTGTGTTTGTCCAAGGGAGTGTGTGCACCTGTGGTCACTCACAGTCGAGGTGGGCAGCCTCAGCCCTGCTGTTGAGACCCTCATGGCTCTCCTATTCTCCTGCAGCTCGTCCGCTCAGGGCCCTGCCTGGCTCCAGAAGGGGAGCACAGAAGAAGCCATGACTCCTGGGGGACTGACCACCTGTCCACAGGTAAGCAAGAAGTCTTTGCTCCTCTTACTGCTTTGCCTCCTTGTCCCCTCCCCCTGTCTGGGAGCTTCTCAACCCCACTGGGCTGGTGTCTAGGCTTCCAGGCACTGGGCCTCTAGTGGTGGGTGAGCAGTGACCTCACTTGCTGGACCCTGGTGTTAGGGCAAGGATTTCCAGGCTAGTTGTTGTTTTATTTTAAATCATTTATTTTCTTTTGGCCACATGGGGTCATTGTAGCTGCGCTCAGGCTTTCTCTAGTTGCAGCGAGCAAGGGCCAGTCTCCGTTGCGGTGCACGGGCTTCTCATTGCTGTAGCTTCTCTTCTTGTGGCGCATGGGCTTCAGTAGTTGTGGCACTTGAGTTCAGTAGTTGTGGCACGTGGGCTTAGTCACCCTGTGGCGTGGGGGATCTTCCTGGACCAGGAATCGAACCTGTGTCCCCTGCATTGGCAGGCAGATGCTACCAGGGAAGTCCTGGCTAGTTGTTAGTAGCTAAGTCCTGTCATGAAGTTGAGGTCCTTGGCTGCCACATTTTGGGATGCTCTCATTTTTGGAGGGAAGAATAGCTAGAGAAAAGTTCCAGTTCTGAGGCCTGAGCTGAGGGACCTTAGAACCATGTCTGAACATCCTGTGCACGGGAGTCTCCCTTCCCCAGGCCTGCAAACTCCTCAGTGTCCTCTCAAGTCCTGGAGAGGGGCTGGCCTCTGGCTGAGCCCCTTGATGTGCATTTTAGGAGCCAGTCACCTTTGCAGATGTGGCCGTGCTGTTCACACCGGAAGAATGGCTGTTTCTAGACTCTTCCCAGAAAAGCCTCTACAGAGACGTGATGCTGGAGAACTACAGGAACCTGGCCTCTGTGGGTAAGGCCAGCCTTGCTGCTTCAGGCACACATCCTTGCAGCCACTGTGGGTTCCCAGAACTGTGCTGGTCTGGGGAATTCAGAGGGAAGAGACAGAGAGGTCTGCCCTCATGGTGCTTATTATAGTCTTGTGGCTTCCTCATGGAAATGAAAGGCCTGTCTGCCCTTCCTGGGCTTCTTAAGTGCCTTCTTGAGCCAGGCCCTGGGTTGCGGGGATTAGAGAGTCCTACTGTTTGTCGGGATCCATTGAGGGAGCTTGTACTTTAGTTCCTTTGTGAAGGAAGCCTACATCAGAAGTTCCCATCTCCAGTGACCCTGAAGACTTCAGAGTATCAGCCCCTGTTGCGTGGCAGGCACAGTCTGCTCACACCCTGCATCTTTTCCCATAAGCAGGTGATCAACTCTGCAAAACCAGGATGTCTTCCCATTTGGAGCAAAGAGAAGAGCTGTGTGTCACCGAGAGAGGGATCTTCCCAGGAGCCCACTTAGGTGAGCCCCAGGCAGGCGAGGGGAGCACCAGCTCTGGTCGCTAAGATGAGTGTGTTAGATTTAGAAACACTTTCAGTATCCTTGATGCGGAAGGCTGTTGGGTTGAGCTTCCTCAGTAAATTTCCCTTTCTTTCCTCTTTCCCTTGCCTTTTTACCTCTAATACTTTACTGTGGCTTCATAGAGCATAGACTAAATTATCCTGCCTCCTGTTTACATTTAGCACTTTCATGTGTATATTTCATCCAGTTCCTCCCCACGCTGTTTTTAACTAATACTTTCTCTCAACATCAGGCTCAGTCTTCATGGAATCTTTTCTTAGAAAATTATCTACTATTTCCACCCCTTATTCCTATGATTACTTAACTCTTCACATAGTCAAACACCTTAAAAATTTTTTTTTTGCTCCTTAATATGTTCCCTTTTTTAAAAAAATTTTATTTTTTGGCTACATCATGTGGCATGTGAGATCTTAGTTCCCCAGCCAGAGATGGAACCTTGACCCCCTGCATTGGAAGTGTGGTGTCTTAACCACTGGACCAGGGAAGTCCTGATATGTTCCTCTTATTCAGTTTCTTCACATGTTTAGGATCAATATTAAAAAAAATCTGCATGTATCTACTTACTGGTCCTTTTGATCCCAGAGTTTCCTTCCCTGTGCACTTGATATTTCCTCTCCCTTAATTTATTCCAGGTCCTCACCTTCAATACCAAGACTCAATTCCTAATCAAGATATTTTGGTGGCAGTTCCATCCATTGGCATGAAAAGGGTAAGGCATAAAGGGATTATTCTTGGTCCTCTACAGTAGGAAAGGCCTGGGATTGCTGTAGGCTAGAAACTCAAGAAGCTCAGAGAGAGATTCAAGGCAAGTGGTACTCACTTAGGAGAAAGTGGTTTGTTGGGAGAGAGTCTGTGAATGTCATGAATTGGGGAAAAAAACTCTAAATGTAGATCAAGATGTATCTTCACAGAGTCCCCAAAGCTGGCCATTTTAAAAACCTTTGTATGTTGTATTGGGTATAGCCGATTAACAGTGTTGTGTTTCAGGTGAATGTTCAGTTTCAGGTGAACAGTGAACGACTCAGCCATACATATACATGTCTGCATTCTCCCCCACACTCCCCCGTGTACATGTCCATCCCAACGCAAACTCCCTAACTGTCCCTTCATGTCCCACCACAACCACCCCCTCACCCCCCACG
>SJYC01019290.1:0-10417 GCA_006408675.1 Madoqua kirkii | reverse complement strand
AAAAAAAAAAATCTTCTAAGAAGTCCCATGAAGGTAATGAAAATGATAGCTCTTTGCGGCAGAGTATCCTCTTGAAGGAACTCAGGGTAGCAATGGCAGAGATACACTGGGACGGTAGAAGTTTGAGCTATAGGACCGCCTCTCTCCTACACACAGTTTGCTTGTGGGAGAATACCTGTGACTGAAGTAAAGCCTCTGGTCTTGCCATTTTCCTCAATTGACAGGAGCCACTTGAGGTCGGAGAAAACCTCTATAAATATGATGAGCTTGGGAAGCCCTTTGACAGCATCAAACCGCTTTTCCAGTACCCGCAGTTTCCTACTGAAGGAAACCCGTTTGAAGGCCGAGAGAGCCGAAAATCCTTCCTCCGGACCAGCCGCCTCATCATGCCCGAGAAAGTCCCTAGCGGGGATAAAACCTACACGTGCGACAAGTGCGCCAGATCCTTCAGGTACAGCTCTGAGCTCATCCGCCACGAGAAACGCACACGGCGGAGAAGTGCTTCGAGTGCCAGGAGTGCCGGCAGGCCTTCAAGTACTTCTCCAACCTGCGGCGCCACCTCAAGACCCACGGCGGCGAGAAGCCCTTCGAGTGCAGCCAGTGCGGGAAGACCTTCACGCGGAACTTCAACCTGATCCTGCACCAGAGGAACCACATGGGCGAGAAGCCCTACTCGTGCAAGGACTGTGGGAAGGCTTTCACGCAGCCGTCCTCCCTGAGGAGCCACATGAGGACCCACACCGGGGAGAAGCCCTTCGAATGCGGCCACTGTGGGAAGACCTTCCGGGAGCACTCGTCGCTGAAGACGCACGTGCGGACCCACACCAGAGAGAAGCCCTACCAGTGCAACCACTGCGGGAAGCCCTTCCGCACCAGCACCAACCTGAAGGTGCACAAGAGGATCCACACCGGCGAGAAGCTGTACGAGTGCGCCACCTGCGGGCAGGTCCTGAGTCGGCTCTCCACCCTCAAGAGTCACATGCGGATCCACACCGGGGAGAAGCCCTACCCGTGCCCCGAGTGCGGGCGAGCCTTCGGGGAGCCCTCATCCCTCCGGAAGCACGCGAGGACCCACACCGGCAAGAAGCCCTACGTCTGCCCGCAGTGCGGGCGAGCCTTCGGCCAGTCCTCGCACCTCATCGTCCACGTGAGAACCCACACCACAGGGAGACCCTACGAATGCACTCAGTGTGACAAAGCCTTCCGACACAGCTCTTCACTCAGCGTGCACAAGAGGGTTCACGCCAGGGGAGAAAACGTCAGGACTGGCGACCTGCCTCTACCCGTGTCTCTTCCCGTGGAAGGGCCCCTTGCTGATTCTCTTCCTGTTTCTACAGACTAAACGTCTGGGGACGTAATCATCTCTCACAGTACTCCTTTAGCTACATCCTGTATGGTGGCTCAGTGGTGAAGAATCGCCTGCCAGTGTAGGAGAGGAGGGCTGTATCCCTGGGTTGGGAAGATCCCTTGGAGAAGGAAATGGCAACCCACTCCAGTATTCTTGCCTGGGAAATCCCGTGGGCTGCAGTCCCTGGGGTCACAAAGACTCAGACATGACTGAGCACGTGTACACACACACATACACACCACAAGCAGAGCGTGTGATCTTTATGTTGTTGAATATTAAGTATTTGTGGAGATTTGCTTTTAGGGCTAGGGCTCCCTGGTGGCTCAGGTGGTAAAGCGGCTGCCTGCAATGCTGGAGACCTGGGTTCAGTCCCTGGCTTGGGAAGATCCCCTGGAGGAGGAAACAGCAACCCAATTCAGTACTCTTGCCTGGAAAATGGCATGTCTTGGTAGTTGCCTGCCAAAACTGCCCCTTCTTAACTGCAAAAGCACCTAGGTTTTATTTGTTCAGATTGGGACTATGCAATGTATATATATATATTTTGTGGCTTAAAGCAAGAGAATTTTATTCTCATACTTCTGGAAGGCAGAAGTTGAAATCAAGGTGTCTGCAGGGCCACGTTCCCTCTAAAGTCTCTAGGAGAGGAGGCTTCTTTGCCTCTTCCCACTTTTGGTGGCCCCAGGTGTGCCTTGCCTTGTGGCAGCATCGTCCCCATCGCTGCCTGCATCTTCAAATGGCCTTCTTCTCTGTGTGTCTGTGTCCTCTCCTGTGTCTTCTAAGTGTCTCTTATAAGGACGCATCATCGGATTTAGAGTCTACCAAGATATCCAGGATGGCCTCATCTCAAGATCTTTAATTTAATGACATCTACAAAGACCCTTTTCCAACTGAATTCACCACCAGAGTTTCTGGGTGGACACGTCTTTTGGTGATGGTGGTGGTGGGGGCAGCATTCAATCCACTACACCATCAGGGAATGTGCATGATTAAAATTCTTCCACCTCCCTGTCCTTCTTGCTGGCAGGGGAGGCCACGTTCTCCAGTCCTGGCCAGCAAGAGACATCACTGAGTGTGAGTCCTGGGGAAGATGTCACAAAGGAATGGTTTCATTTAGCCAGATCCCTCTCCTTCCCTGGTGGCTCGGACAGTGGAAAATCTGCCCACAATGTGGGAGACCCAGCTTCAATCCCTGGGTCGGGAAGATCCTCTGGAGAAGGGAATGGCTACCTACTCCAGTATTCTTGCCTGGAGAATTCCATGAACAGAGGAGTCTGGCGGACTACAGTCTATGGGGTCACAAAGAGTCTTCAGACACGACTGAGCGACTTAACACTTTCACTTTCTCTCCTTCTTGCCTTTTGTACAAGTGGGCACCATGTCTGGTGCTAGAGGAGGCGTCCTGTGGCCACGAGGGCGAAAGCCACAGTCTAGAGTTGGGGCACTTCCCTAGTGGTCCAGTGGTTAGGACTTTGAGCTTCCAATACAGGGCTGAGGGTTTGATACCTGGTCAGGGAACTAAGATCCCACAGCTGTATGGTGCTGCCAAATTAAACATATAAAAATAATAGATTAAAAAAGAATAGATTATGGCCAGAGCTACAACCATCCTGGTTCCCCGGTTGGTATCCTTGTGTGGGTGTACCAGCCCTGGGTTGTTTGTTTCTGGACATCTTGTTTACATGAAAGTGATGCACTTCTTACTGGTACATGACATTGTCTTTTTTGGGGGGAGGGGAATCTGGGGGAGGGCAGGGATGGGTTTATTGTGGCTGAATGCAGTCTCTAACTGATGCACTTAATATATGGTTCATTTTTATAAATGCTTCTTGGATGGTAGAAATCAGTGTATTGTATCCTACAAATGTCCACTAGATGGAGCATGCTCTTTGTGTATAAAAGCCTTTTACCCATTTTAAAATACTGGTTTCTGTCTTAGCTCAGGCTGCTATAACAAAAATACTAGGTGGCTTACAAACAGCAGAAATTTATTTCTCACAGTTCCTAGAGGTAGGAAGTCCAAGATCACAGCTGGCAGATTTGATGTCTGGGGAGGCTCCACTTCTTGGTTCATAAATGGCCATCTTCTTGCCATGTCTCACATGACAGAAGGAGAGCAAGAGAGCTCCCTGGGGTCTCTTTTGTAAGGGCACTGATCCCATTCATGAGGGCTCCATCCCTACAACCTTATTACCTCCCAAGGGCCTCACCTCCTAACACCATCCTCTTGGCTGTTGGCTTTAGCATGTCAACTCCAGGGAGCACCAACATTCAGTCCTTGGCAGTTTCCAGTCTATCATTTACTGAGAAAGTTACATTAAACTCTCCCACCATATGTATGAATTGCTGAATGAGTCTTTTAATTCTGTTAGTTTTAAATTTCATATATTTTGAAGCAATGGAATTAAAAGATTTTTGACATCTTGTAAGCTTTCAGTTAATTATTCCTTTTATTCTTAACAGTGGCCATCTTTCTCCCTAGCAATGAATATTCAGCCATTCATCATCATAATAGCAAATGATTATTTAGTGCTTATTATTGCTAGATAGTATTATAGCTACTACCCTAAACTTTGTATCTTTTAAGTTATTTAGTCCTTACAATGACACTTGGAGGAAGGTACTGTTATTATCCCCAGTTCACAGATGAGGAAACTGAGGCCTGATAAGTTGAGTTAACTGAGGTCCTGCAGGTGGTAAGTGACAGTCTGGCTGTCTCTACAGAACTTCACTGCAGGGAGCTGTTCTCTATTTTTCCCTGTACTCAGAGTTCTGGTTTTGTGTTTTAAAGTTTTTTTTCCCCACACACGGAAAGGCTTTGTGGGATCTCAGTTCCCTGACAAAGCATTGAACCCACACCCTTGGCAGTGAAAGTGCAGAATCCTAACCACTAGATTGCCAGGGAATTCCCTTAAAGTTCTTTAATTGAGACATAACTTATATAAAAGTCCATAAGTCTCAGTGTTCACATCAATGAATTTTATATATATTTCTATACCACTCCAGAGAAGGGAATGGCTACCCACTGCAGTATTCTTGCCTGGAGAAGTCCATGGACAGAGAGCCTGGTGGGCTGCAGTTCATAGGGTCACAAAGTTGGACACGATTGAGTGACACTTTCACACCACCCACATCAAAAAGAAAATATTCTGTCTTCCCAGAAGGTTCTCTTGGGCCTGACCCAGGTCAGTGAGCCCCATCTCCAGAGTTAACCAGTATTCTGACTTCTTGCACCATAGATTTGTTTTTCCTGTTCAGAAAAGAGAACCACACAGTACACCTTCTTGTGTCTGATGTTTTCACTTAATATAGTGCCTATGAACTTTATCTTTGTCACATTATCAGTAGATCTCTTTTAAAATTGCTGTGTAATATTCCGTTGTCTGAATACACTACAGTTAAAAAATTTCACTCTGTTCATGGACATCTGGGTTCTTTCCCAATGCTGTTATGAATAAAGCTGCTATGAGTATTCTTGTGTACATCTTACTGTGAACATACCTTCTTATTTCTCTTGGGTATAAAACCTAGACATGGAATTTCTGAGTCGTTGCATAGGCATATTTTTAGCTTCAGTAGATACTGCTAAACAGTTTTCCAGAGTGGTTGAAACGGTTCATACTTCCATCATCAATTGAGAATCCCTGATGACTCAGTGGTGAAGTGGTAAAGGAGCAGACCACCTGCAATGGAGGAGATGCCAGTTCAGTTCCTGGGTTGGGAAGTTCCCCTGGTGAAGGGAATGGCAGCTCACTCCAGTATTCTTGCCTTGGAAATCCCATAGACAAAGGAGTCTGGTGTGCTACAGTCCATGGGGTTGAAAAAGTGTCAGACATGACTCAGCGACTAAACAACCAACTACCACATCAGTAGATTAAAATTTGATTTGCTTCATATCCTTGACATAAGTCCATGGACAGAGAGCCTGGTGGGCTGCAGTTCATAGGGTCACAAAGTTGGACACGATTGAGTGACACTTTCACACCACCCACATCAAAAAGAAAATATTCTGTCTTCCCAGAAGGTTCTCTTGGGCCTGACCCAGGTCAGTGAGCCCCATCTCCAGAGTTAACCAGTATTCTGACTTCTAGCACCATAGATTTGTTTTTCCTGTTCAGAAAAAGAGAACCACACAGTACACCTTCTTGTGTCTGATGTTTTCACTTAATATAGTGCCTATGAACTTTATCTTTGTCACATTATCAGTAGATCTCTTTTAAAATTGCTGTGTAATATTCCGTTGTCTGAATACACTACAGTTAAAAAATTTCACTCTGTTCATGGACATCTGGGTTCTTTCCCAATGCTGTTATGAATAAAGCTGCTATGAGTATTCTTGTGTACATCTTACTGTGAACATACCTTCTTATTTCTCTTGGGTATAAAACCTAGACATGGAATTTCTGAGTCGTTGCATAGGCATATTTTTAGCTTCAGTAGATACTGCTAAACAGTTTTCCAGAGTGGTTGAAACGGTTCATACTTCCATCATCAATTGAGAATCCCTGATGACTCAGTGGTGAAGTGGTAAAGGAGCAGACCACCTGCAATGGAGGAGATGCCAGTTCAGTTCCTGGGTTGGGAAGTTCCCCTGGTGAAGGGAATGGCAGCTCACTCCAGTATTCTTGCCTTGGAAATCCCATAGACAAAGGAGTCTGGTGTGCTACAGTCCATGGGGTTGAGAAAGTGTCAGACATGACTCAGCGACTAAACAACCAACTACCACATCAGTAGATTAAAATTTGATTTGCTTCATATCCTTGACAGCACTTGCTACTGCTGCTGCTAAGTCGCTTCAGTCGTGTCTGACTCTGTGCGACCCCATAGACGGCAGCCCACCAAGCTCCCCCATCCCTGGGATTCTCCAGGCAAGAACAGGAGTGGGTTGCCATTTCCTTCTCCAATGCAGGAAAGTGAAAAGTGAAAGTGAACTCGCTCAGTCATGTCTGACTCTTAGTGATCCCGTGGACTGCAGCCTACCAGGCTCCTCCAGCCATGGAATTTTCCAGGCAAGAGTACTGGAGTGGGGTGCCATTGCCTTCTCCCAAAACATGCTACTGTCCATTTATTTGTAGCTGTATTAGTGGGTAAGTGATTTCTTATGTTTTATCTTGCTTTATTTTGTGTGTGTGAGTAGTGATGTTGTAGATTGCTACATGGTAATTGCATCCATTCTCTTATGTACACCTCTCTTCAGTGTGACTTTGATGCTCCTCTTATCAAGGGGTGGCGTTTATTTCTCTGCCCTTTGAAGATGAACTTGATCACATGACTTTCTTTGGTCAGTGAAACATTATCAAACATGATAGAAGCTAGAAAAACACATTGGGGAACTTCCCTGGTGGTCCAATGGTTAAGAATCCACCTGCCAGTGTAGGGGACACTGGTTTGATCTCTGGTCCGGGAAGATCCCACAGGCCGTGGGGCAACTCACTCTGTGAGCTACAACTATTGAGTCTGTGCTCTAGAGCCCGGGAGCTGCAGTTAATTGAAAACTGCCCATCCTAGAGGCTGTGCTCTGCAACAAAGAGAACCCACTGCAACGGGAAGCCTGTGCACTGCACTAGAAAGGAGCCCCTGCTTACTGCAACGAGAGTCAGCAGTGAAGACCCAATGCAGCCAAAAGTCAATAATTAAAGGAGAAAGACACATTAGGCTTTGCCATCTTTTAGCCCAAGATTAGATTCTTGGCAGCGTGATGAAGCGTGGGCCAGCCTCCTCCAGGAGTAGACACCACCTGGAGAGAGAGGATTTGCTGATGGTCAGCTACAATCATCAGACAGGTAAGTGAGGCCTTCTTAGACCATCTGACTCCAGACAAGCCATCAGGTGACTTAAGTCTCATGAATGACCCTGGGTATCAGAACTGCCCAGCTGAGTTCATCTCAGATGCTGACATAAAGAATTGTGAGCATATAAGCTGGTTAGGCAGCAATAATACATAACTGACACAGACGTTTGTATCAGAAATAGGATGTGGCTGAAACAAAAGCTTAAAGAGTGGCATTACTTTAGAACTTTGCAGCAAGAAAGCAGATGAAAAGGGTAAGGAAGCTTAATGGTTGGAAATGTGAGAAAACTGCTGCTAGAGGTTAGGAAAAGGCTTTGTGGTTATGTGGTAGGGAAACCACTGGTGGTAATGTCTGTAGTAACTTAGAAGATAGAACGTAGTGATGTTGTGGATCTGGCTGAGAAGGGAGACTTTCTCCCCATCTCTGGCCCTCTCCATAATCTTCCTTATGAGTGCCTGCTGGTGCAAGAAGAATCTTGAGTAGGTTAGAACTTGCCTTGTGTGTGAGGCTTCCAGATTCTCTATCATACATATGTCTGGCATTTAGCACTTGGTTACAAATTTTAGCAGGCATCTTACTCTCTTGTCTTCATCCTGTGCTATGGGTGAGCCAGTGCTCATATCCATATCTCTGCCCATATCTCTTCCCCTAGATTTCAGGTTAGTTGGTTACACCTGGGTTCAAGAAAGTTATTATTATTATTTTTTTTGGTATGTGTGTTTCTTTTTATATTTTATTTAAACTTTTAATTTTATATTGGAGTATAGCCAATGAACAACGTTGTGACAGTTTCAGGTGAACAGGGAAGGGACTCAGCCATACATATACTTGTATCCATTCTCCCTCTAACCCCTCTCATCCAGGCTGTCACGTAACATTGAGCAGAGTTCCCTGTGCTCTACAGTAGGTCCTTGGTTATCCACTTAATTTTTATTTATTCTAATAAAATATTTTTTTAGTTTTGGCTGAGGCAATTCTTTGTTGCTGCATGTGGGTTTTCTCTACTTGCAATGAGCAGGGGCACAGGCGTCTCATTGTGGTGGCTTCTCTGGTTGCAGAACACTGGCTTTAGAGTACAGGCTCAGTAGTTGTGGCTCATGGTCTTAGCTGCCCCGTGATGTGTGGACTCCTCCTGGACCAGGGATTGAACCCATGTCCCCTACATTGGCAGGTGGATTCTTAACCCATGGACCACCAGGGAAGTCCTATCCATTTAAAACAGAGCAATGTGTACATGTCCTCCCAAACTCCCTAACGATCCCTTCCCTCCGAGAAATTCATATTTCGGGCTTTTCTTGTTGCTGTGGTGGCAGCAGAGTGTACCAGTTTTCTGTATCCACGATGAAAGCCCGAAGCGGGGCTCTTTACTTCCTAAATCATGCTGCTTTTGGGAATTGATTACTGGCCTTTATCTTCCTCTTTTCTGTAAGTTCCTTGAGATTAGAGATCACACGGAGCCTGTTTAGTGTCACTTCCTTTAAGTCTAGCACTGTGCCTGACAGCAAATAAACACACTCATTAAGTCTACATGAATTCACATAGACAAATGCTCCTAAATGGAGGATGTACGTGCAATGCCGTGACTCCTCGGAAGGGGGCAGGTAGCGGCTGTGTTTCTCCTACATCAACTTGCTGCTTGACACCTGTACCTAGTAACTGGAGAGATGCAACCGATGCTCTCATGACCACCCCAATGTTGGCAGCTTAACAAAGAAGCCCCCCCTTTTTTGGGTATTTGGGTGCCTGTTTGATTTCTGTGTAGGAATAGACTTGCCCAGGGAGTTTCCTAATTTAGGGTGCATACCAGCTATACTCTTGTACCTCATCCTAGAGCATTCTGGTGCTTGTGCTGACTCCAACTGACTGCCCTCCCCACTGCTTCCCGTAGATTCTGGACTTTCAAACATCTTTCCCCTAAGATTCTTTCATGGATCTCTACTGCTCTCAGAAAGAGGTTCACATTTCCTAGCCTAGCCCTGAAGAATTGTAGTTCCATGATCCCAGTTACCGATCTGGAAAACAATCTACCCCTGAGATGCTCCATCCTGTTATCCCTCAGCGTGCAGTGCCTACTCCCTAGCCATCCCTCAGGCCTCATTTACAAATAATGCCATAAAGCTCACATGTGATGACAATTCCTGTGCATTGCCAGGCACCAGGCTAGGTTCTCCATCCCAGCCGTTTTCTTTTTCATTTTCTGTTTTTCTTTGCATCCACTCCAGTTATGTTAGTTAGACAAGAGATCAATTTAGTAGAAAGACATAAGCTTTGCCATTAAACAAGCACAGAATCTGATTCTTGGCCCTGCCAGTCACTAGTTTTGTGATATCAGACCCATCTCCTCATTGAACGACCAGTAGATTGATGCCAGTTTCAGAGTTGAGGGAATCCTTTAGTGAGATATTCACAAAACTTGCTTTTGCAGGTGAGCTGGGGGGCAGTTGCATCCTTTGCTCCCTAATTAGCAGGAAACTTGAACCACCACCAAGTAGGCAGGCTGTACTTTTACGGTTAATACTAGGAATAGAAAAAGCAGAACTGTGGGGATCTCATAATAAACCATGAGGAAGAAAGCATGCATGCTGGATATTTCCTGTCAGTTCATCTACGGAACACACACATATAAATTCTCATGTGATTTATTTGAATAAGAAGTATCTTTATTGCTTAAAATCAAAAGCAGAAAGTTCTCCAAACCTGAACTTGAGAGCCCGTGCACCCTAAGGAGTGGCTATTTACTATTTCTCCCAGGAAGGTTGGGCCTCCTTGCTAGCTCAGCTGGTAAAGAATCCGTAGGATTATAATCACATATATGGTCCATTTCATACTACTTGGGAATATTTAAGAACAGGAAAAATTAATCAATGGTGAGAGTGAAACAGTTTACCGCAGATTGGGACTAGAAACTGTGTGTTGGGACTCAAACCCAGCCAAAACTCTGTCTGGGACTCTAACCCACGTGACTGGGATTCAAACTCAGCTAAAACCCATGGTCTTCCAGCTGAGATCACAGACCTAGTTAAGTTCAGGTTCTTTTTTTTTTTTTTTTTCCGATTTTGATTTTTATTTCTTTTTTAAAAAATTATTTATTTTAATTAGAAGCTAATTACTTTATAGTGCTTCCCTGGTGGTGCAGAGGTTAAAACGTCTGCCTGCAATGTGGCAGACCTGGGTTCGATCCCTGGGTCGGGAAGATCCCCTGGAGAAGGAAATGGCAACCTGCTCCAGTATTCTTGCCTGGAGAATCCCATGGACGGATGAGCTTGGTGGGCTACAGTCC
>SJYC01019288.1:0-23969 GCA_006408675.1 Madoqua kirkii | reverse complement strand
ATCCATATAATGAAATATATATTGAAATTTGTTTATTTTTAATTGAAGGATAATTGCTTTACAGAATTTTGTTGTTTTCTGTCAAATATCAACATGAATCAGCCATAGGTATACATATGTCCCCTCCCTCTTGAAACTCCCTCCTTTTTCTGTCCCCATTCTATCCCGCTAGGTCAACTAGGAAGACTCTGTGTCAATGGAGAAACATAGAATATTATTTGCAAAACAATAGCAACAAAAACAACAAAGAGTGAGGTCATGATACATGCTACAACATGAATGAACCTTGAAAACATTGGGCTAAGTAAAAACATCCAGTCACAAAAGACAACATGCATAATTGCATTCATATGAAATACCCAATAGAGACAGAAAGTAGGTAAGCGGTGGTCAAGGGCTGGGACAGAGGAGTGGGTAACTAAAATGAGGAGTGAATATTATTGTGTATGAAGTTTCTTTGGGGGAGTTGAAAATGTTCTGAAATTAGACTGTGGTGATAGCAGCACTATGTGACTATTCTAAAAGCCACTGATCTGTATACTTCAAAAGGGTGAATTTTGTTCTATATGTAATATACTTCAGTAAAAATGTTAAAATGTTTAATGTTAAAAACATTAAACCTAGTATTAAAAGCTGAATTAAGAGTGCAATCCAGGGAGCCTGACTCTCTGAATTTGAATTAAGCTTGGCTACCTACTAAACTGAATTAAGCTGTGCACCTTTGGGCATTTACTTAAGCTATATATGCCTCAGTTTTCTTATCTGTAAAGTGGGGTGGATGACAGTATCTACTTCATAGTATTGGTATCAGGATTAATTGAATTAACATACATTAAAATGGTTAGAAAAATGCCTTGCACAAAGTAAGCACCTTGTAAATGCTTAATTATGATACAGTTTATTGTTTGGATTGTTTATGTCAGCTCTACTATTACAAATGAAAAATTGAAACATCTGACAGAATTAGGATAAAAAAGCAGGTTATATTTTTCTAAATGATGCCCTAAGCACTTCCTTTGATTTCCTCTTTGTTACTTCATGAACAGAGGTTGAAAGCATTCTGCTTAATTATTATCATCCTCCACCAGAAAGATGATCTAAGGATTATTACTTAGTGTCTATATATTACGATCTGCCATAATTAAGTGCTACATTTGTTCTATGATTGTGAACAAATCTCCACACATGGTTGCACTGGAGAGATAAAAAGTAAGAATTTATTTCACCTGGTGGAAGTCCCATAAAGATGAGGCCTGGATGCTGCAGAAGTAGACACAATCACAGCCGGGACTCTGTAGCCCACAGGGAACATGGCCTTCTTCATGAACTTGTTGACATTGGAATAGCTGACCACTGTCAGGTTGCGTGCAGAGAGGAAGAGGTGCAGGCCCACCAGCAGCATCCAGTGAAGGAGGCCAGGTAGAGATAGTGTAAGGCACCTGCGATGATGGCGCACAGCACCTGAGGGAGGAGGAGGGTGGCTTGTCAAATGTCACCAGGAGGGACTGTCAGGGTGGAGCATGGCCCCAGGACTTCTATAATTTGCCACTAGGAGAACTTTGATGTATAAGGAGTTGTCAACAGAGTATCTTCTATTTGTGGCAGTCAATGTGAAATTGGTTATTTACCAATTTAACCTTGCCTGGAGCCCAAGTCATTTTATTAAAGTGTCCAAAGCAGCACGGCTCCATGAACTCAGCAGCCCCTGTGACAGGGATATTCTGGGACAGTATAAGTACCTTGCTCTCAGTTCTGTCGATGGCTGTGAGGAAAAGCAGGTGGGCCAGGAAGAGGCAGAGCGAGAGCTGGAGGTGGAGCGAGGTGCTGGTGTTCTGGATGGCTTTGCACAGCAGGAAGGTGAGGGCCGCCAGGAGGAGGCACAGCAGAGAGAGGCCCAGCCCCACGTAGGTGGTCACAGTCAGTGCGGGATCCTCCTCCTGGGACCCAGCAGAGAGGGGACCACAGTCATGCTTTCCTGCTCTGGGTAATGACCCTTCCACCATTTTTTTTTTAGACATAGAAAAATCAAGAATAGAGGACACAGATAGAGTTGGTAGATTTGTGGATAGTTTTCTCCAGCTTCTGAATGTTAAAATTTTATGGGATCTGAATGATTAATTCTGTCCCTGGAAGGACAGAGGGACAGGAGAATCTTTAGTCAAGAACAAACTCTGGAACTCACAAGTGTTTATTTTCTTGTAAACTTCTGAGCATGACTCAGCCTCCTGATTACCACAGTAGGTACACAGAGGCATGAAACTTCATGCTGAGCACCACCCTCCAGCCCCACCATGTGATGGTGTGTGGCAGAGTCTGTATCTGAGACTCAATGTCCAGGTATTAACCACCCACCTTGGACTCCAAGCACACATCTCTGCAATGTCCATTCTTAGATGGGAACTGATTCTTACAGATTAGAACTGGATACTTGATGGTGGAAAACTACTATATTTTGACAATGATGGTAGCATAAAATCCATATTTTCTGTAGCCCCTGAGCTTGGAGAAGGAAATGGCAACTGACTTCAGTATTCTTGCCTGGAAAATTCCACAGACAGTGGAACCTGGCAGGCTACAGTTCATGGGGTTGCAGAGTTGGCCACGACTGAGCACATCAGCAGCAGCCCCTGAGCACCCTGTCCTGAAGCCCCTTGAGGTAAAAAGAATTCTAATTTTGCAGCCTCACCCTTATCCCCTTATTCTGCCTGGTGTTCAATCAAAAGCCAACCCAAGTGTTTCTGTGAAGAGATTCTTGCAGGTAGAATTCAAGTCCTCCATCAACTGACTTAGAGAGTTTACCCTGGTCGGACTTGCTCTAACCCTCAGAAGAGTTGGACTATACTTGGAGAAAAAGATTCAGAGTTTGAGAGAGTTTTGACAGGAGGGAGTTTCTTCTGCTGATCTCTGGATAAATTTAGTGGTGCACTGTGAGAGGGCACAGAAGAGACCAGAAAGATGGCTGATCGCCAAAGAATTGATGCTTCTGAACTGTGGTGCTGGAGAAGACTCCTGAGAGTGCCTCGGACAACAAGGAGTTCCAACTAGTTTATTCAAAAGGAAATCAACCCTGAATATTCATTGGAAGGACTGAAGCTGAAGCTCCAATACTTTGGCCCCTGATGTGCAGAATCCACTCATTGGAGAAGACCTTGATGCTGGGAAAGAATGAAGGCAAAAGGAGAATGGGACAGCAGAGGATGAGATGGTTGGGTGGCATCACCACTTCAATGGTGACATGAATCTGAGCAAACTTTGGGAGACAGTGAAGGGCAGGGGAGCCTGTCATGCTGTAGTACATGGGGTCACAAGGAGTCGGACCTGACTTAGCAACTGAACAACAGCGATACTAGATGAGAAGGAATATAGGCAGCCCTGGAACTGAGCCTGGTACTTGGCTCTCAGAGAGAACAAGATGTCAGTCCTGCTACTACGAGGAACTGAAATCTTCCAGAAATCAGGGAGTTAGGGAAGGACTCCAATTCTCTCATGAAAGGACCATTGTAGGACCCTCATCTGCAGCATGACTATTTGTTAACATGAAGAAACTGTGAGATAATAATAAATTTGTCTTGAAAGCTGACTACTTTCGGAACTTGCTACACAGCAGTAGCCTTTGAATGTCATCCCTCTGAGAGTTCTCACCAGCACATCATACTGGGCCTCGACCTGCCTGGGAATTTGATCTTCAGGAGGTTGCCATGCCTCAACTTGCCTGGGGATCTGCACCCTGACCTGAGGATGTCCGGTTCTCAGGTTGCAACAGTACTGGACAGAATAAACTTCAGAAAGACTCGCCCCTAAGGAAGTCCACCCATAGAAATAAAAAGAAGCTTATTAGTTGTGGGACTGTGCCCCATCTCAGCAATAACTCAGGAGTCCAATGAGAAAAGCTAAAAGAGGCCTTCCAAAAGTTTACCAGTCTGGACTTAGACTCTTACAAGGGACAGGTGATTTTAAAGGACAACTTCCTGACCCAATGTGCACTAGACAACAGGATAAAGTTACAACAGGTACAGCAGCAGGACCCTGATGGCTCTTTAGATGAGATAGTCCAGTCACCAATACCTTTTATAACAGAACAGGAGAGGGAGGCCAAGGCCCAAGAAAGGGAGAAAAGGGAAAGAGACAAGGCATGCCCAGATGCTGGCCACCCTCCAGGGAAGCATTATGGCAAATCCAAGTCCTTGAAGGACAAGGCATGAGACAAATGCCTAATCTGTAGACAGGTGAGACATTGGGCCAAAGAGTGTACAAATCATGGGAAGTCTCCTAAAATGGCTTGCTACAAATGCCATCAATTAGGACATTGGGCAGCACTTTGCCCTTGGGACCCAAGAACCTCAAGGTCAAGTGCCAAGCCTTCCCTAACAATGGTTCAACAGGACTGAAGTGGCCCGCTTCAGCCAACCCATCTGTCACAGATAATCATCATGGGGCTGGAACCAAGGGTGCAACTGGATGCGGCAGGTAGGTCCAAGAATTTCTTGGTTGACACAGGGGCTACCTACTCTGTCCTGACCTCTTACTCTGGAGCCTTCTCCTCTCAAACCTGTACCATTTTAGGTGCTACAGGAAAAACAATTACAAAAAATTCACCTGAGCACTTCTTTGTTGCAAATGAAGATGAAACAATTTGGGATGGCAAATATTTTCCCACCAGTTTCTGGTGGTCCCCAAGTGTCCTGCTCCCTTATTGGAAAGAGATCTCTCCCTGCCTTCTAAATCTTGCAGCTATTGCAGTCCTGATAGAGGATACTTTAAAACTCTCTCTTGGGGGAAAACTAACTACTTTTTACCAACCACTAAGTGAAACAACTCCTGAATGGGAGAGGCCATTTATGGATGTCAGATCAAAGAATCTTCAGATATCAAGTAGTTCTGATGGAAAATCCAGGCCTCAGTATATCCCCTTGTGAGTTTCTTAACCCAGCCACCCTCCTGCCTACCCTTATGGCTCTCTCCTCTTTCACTCTTGCCTAGAGACCTTGGACCACTGGACAAAACCCCAAGAGGGATTGCCAGAAGATCCTCTGACCAATGCTGAGGAAATCTGGTACACTGATGGAAGCAGATTTGTCTTAGATGGAAAAAAGAAAAGGCAGATATGCAGTAGTCTCCAATTTTGAGACCGCAGAGGCTAAACCTTTGCCACCAGGTACTTCAGCCCAGTTGGCTGAACTCATAACCCTGATTTGAGCTTTAGAGCTGGGAAAGGGAAAAGAGGAGCCATTTACACTGACTCCAAGTATGCCTTTCTGGTGCTACATGCACATGATGCTAGTTGGAAAGAAAGAGGCCACTTGACCACCCGAGGGTCCCCAATCAAATACGGTGATCAGATTCTTAGACTCTTGGATGCAGTCCATCTGCTGGCTGAGGTTTCAGTCTCCCATTGTAAAGGACACCAAAAAGAGAGCACAGAAGTGGCGCGAGGGAACCAAGCAGCCGATCAGGCAGCTAGGAGAGCAGCATTACAGAACCATGACCCAATAGAGGCTGCCACCTTAGTTCCACAGACTAATTTGCCAGAAACTCCTTCATATACTGAAGGTGAGACTCTTAAAGCTAAAACTGAGGGCTTTCAAGATCATATGGGGTGGTTCCAAGAGGGGGGACTCCTTTTTCTGCCTGGGAACCTTCAATGGAAGTTGGTTAACTTCTTACATGCTACCTGCCACTCATTTAGGGGAAAAGGCCCTCCAAAGATTACTAGAAAGGTCCTTTAGAGGAAGAGGCCTCCAAATAACTATAAAGCAAGTGGTCTCCTCTTGTCCCACTTGCCAATTAAACAACCCCCAAGGAGCTCGAAGACCCCAGCTGGCCCAGCCCATCCAACGACATGGGGCCTACCCAGGAGAGGACTGGCAGATGAAATTGACCCAGATGCCAGTTTCTCAAGGGTAAAAATACCTACTAGTCATGATAGATACATTCACAGGATGGATTGAAGGCTTTCCCACCTGGACTGAGAAGGCTGAGGAGGTGGTAAAAAAACTTCTCCATGAAATCGTTCCAAGATTTGGTCTGCCCAGGTCATTACAAAGTGACAATGGGACATCATTTACTTTTAAGGTCACCCAAGAGGTCCTTAAGTAAATGGCTAAGTAAAGCATTAGGCATTACTTATTATCTCCATTGTTCCTGAAGGCCTCAGTCTTCAGGGGGTGTCAACCAGGACCCAAAAGATTCTAAAGTGCCACCACTATATGCTCCAGGGACTCAAGCCCTAAATTAAGTCTGGAAAGATGGGTCCCCAAAGGTCCAGCCCACATGGAAGGGTCTCTATCCTGTAATACTTTCTGCTCTCACAACAGTCAGTGTACCAGGGCATGACTCCTGGATTCACTACTCATGAGTCAAGCCATGGAAGAAAACAGAAGAGGACACTCAATACACCTGTAAGCCCCTGGGAGATAGCAGATACCTATTCAGGACTACAAATGAGTGCCATTCTAATGAACACCCCCCAAATTAAGTTTCTGAGGATAAGATTTCTCAGGATAGCTCTAAAGGGCCAGCACAGCTTGGCAGAGGTTGTACTCCAAAATAGACAGGAGATAGACCTCCTGATCCCTGAACAAAGAAGGACTTGAGCCATCTAGAATGAGATGTGTTTTTTTCTGGTTAAATACCTCCAGCTAAGTTGAAGAAAATCTCACAGGCCTCAAGAAAAACATTCAGATCTTATGGGATCTCAAAGAATGAGCTGGAGAGTTCTTAGGGTGGCTACAATCTCTCTTTGGGGGATAATTCTCTTGGTGAGAGGGGATTTGGAGTTGGCTAGTGCCCCAACTAATCATGTTATCACCATATTGATGCTGCTTATGATTGCTCCATGTATTATCAATTGTCTAACCCATTTGTCTCTGCTGAGGTCAACAAGCTACAACATGCTGTGCCAATTCAACAAGGATATATAAAACTACAACTGACCATAGAAAATATCACTCACCCTTGGACGGACACCACTATACGGACTCTGAGACTTGAGACTAGCAAGAGGGGGAGGCCCAATGCCCCTCATCATCACAGCCCAGCAGGAAGTAACCAGCAAGACCTCGATGCCACTATTCCCAAAGAATTGGGCCTCCCATCTCTTGAAGGGGGAATATTAGGTAGTTAGAATAGGAAAAATGTGTCCAAAATGGTGGTAGCTAAAAGACAAAGAGAGAGAAAAGCCCGTGAAAATGTAACAAAAGAAAATCTGTGGACTGAAGTGAAAATTTCAGGTGAAACAAACATGCCCCCTTCTTGGCCAGCCCAATTTGCATAGAGCAGGTACAGGGAGGAGGGAACAAAATGTATAAAAAGAGGAAGCCAAGACAGATTGAAGTCTTTCCTTTGGGGTTGGCCTGCCTTCACGCCTTGAGAGTGTACTTTCCGTTGCTTGAGAATAAAACTCAAAGCTGTAATCAAGCTGTAACACTGGTCCACCATTTCAAATCTTTGCTGTGGTGAGACAGAACCGAGGAAATTACAAACTCCCCCAACACTTCAACATAAACTTTGCCTGTGTGACTGTGAGTTTATGAAATTCAATTTTTGGCTCTGGGAACAAGATCTTGGTTTCCTGTTTTGGTTTTACAGATGCTAAAACCTCTACCAAATGGAAGAAGCTAACCTCTTGGTGACCATGAGCACATAGCCTCCAGGCCTGCAGGAGTTTGAGGACTGATACAATTGCCCTGTTATTTCACCATCAACCAATCAGAGAATTGTGCACAAAACTTGAGATTCTCTTCCCTCACTGTGGCTTTAAAAATGGTTCCTGAAGCCCACTGGGGAGTTTAGGTGCTTTGCTTTGAGCATTAAATGCCCTGGACTCCTTGTATGGTACTTTACAATAAACACAGCATTTTCCTTCACCACAATCCGGTTTCAGTAGGTTGGCTTTACTCCAAGAGGAGGAAGGGATCCAAGTTTGGTTAGATAACAGAAAGCAAGGACCAGTCCAACTACAATAGTGATTATGAATAGGCTGAGACCAGCACAAAAAACAACTTGGATAAACAAACATTCCTATGGTCACATAAACTGCAAAAGTAACTGAAGAAGAATCAGAAAATCTGAACAAACCTGTAACTAGTAAGAAGACTGAGTGAGAAATCAAAACCTGCCCAAACGAAAAGCCCCGTAATATAAGCTCATTTTCTAAGTCAGTGAGTCTGTTTCTGAGTCAACATTTAAATCAGTAGACACGGAATAAAACACATTACCCTCCATATCTGAGTGAGCCTCATCCAGTCAGTTGAAGGCCTAATAGGAATAAAAAATTGACCTTCTTGAAGGAAAAAAATTTGCTTCTGAAGGCCCTTAAACTTGAGATGCAACATCTGGTCATCCTGGGTTTCCAGCTTGCCCCTGGTCCTTGGGATTTTTGGACTTTCCAACCTCCACAATCTCAAGAATCAGTTTCTTAAATAAAATCCTTTCTCACCTCTATAGATTCATCCTATTGGTTCTGTTGCTATTGAGAACATGGGCTAATACAGGTGGTAAAATGGAAAATCTTTGTTAAGTTTCCCCAGGAATGCATTTCACCAACTTGGGACTTTCCTGGTAGTCCAGTGGGCAAGAATCTGCTTGCCAATGCAGGGGACACGGGTTTGATTCCTGGTCCAGGAAGGTCCCACATGCTGCAGAACAACTTAACTTCATGGATCACAGCTACTGAAGCCCACATAACTAGAGTCCAACCTTTGCAACAACAGGAGCCACCAGAGTTTGGAAGAGAGTGGGTACGTACAGATGTATGGCTGAGTTCCTTTGCTGTCTACCTGAAACTATCATAACATTGTTAATTGGCTGTATGCCAATATAAAATAAAAAGCTTTTTAGAAGAGAGAGTTGTCACAAAAATGAGAAGCCTGTGGGCTGCAACTAAGAGGACCCCCCCCCCCATGCATGGCAAACAGAGAAAGCCCACAGTCAACAGCAAAGACCCAGCACAACCAAAAATATAAATTAATTAACTAATTAAAAATTTCACCGATTTCTCCTTTGAGAACTTAACATAATTGAGTCAATACTCTTCTTAAGTTCAGTTTTTATTCCAATCCAAAAGAGAGGCAGTGCCAAAGAATGCTCAAACTACTGCACAATTGTATTCATCTCACACATTAGTAAAGTAATGCTTAAAATTCTCCAAGCCAGGCTTCAGCAATATCTGAGCCATGAACTTCCAGATGTTCAAGCTGGTTTTAGAAAAGGCAGAGGAACCAGAGATCAAATTGCCAACATCTGATGGATCATCAAAAAAGCAAGAGAGTTCCAGAAAAACATCTATTTCTGCTTTCTTGACTATGCCAAAGCCTTTGTCTGTTTGGATCACAATAAATTATGGAAAATTCTGAGAGAGATGGGAATAGCAGACCACCTGACCTGCCTCTTGAGAAACCTATATGCAGGTCAGGAAACAACAGTTAGAACTGGACATGGAAAAACAGACTGGTTCCAAATAGGAAAAAAAGTACATCAAGGCTGTATATTGTCACCCTGCTTATTTAACTTCTATGCAGAGTACATCATGAGAAACCCTGGCCTGGAGGAAGCACAAGCTGGAATCAAGATTGCTGGGAGAAATATCAATAACCTCAGATATGCAGATGATACCACCTTATGGCAGAAAGTGAGAAAGAACTAAAGAGCCTCTTGATGAAAGTGAAAGAGGAGAGTGAAAATATTGACTTAAAGCTCAACATTCAGAAAACTAAGATCATGATATCCGGTCCCATCATTTCATGGCAGATAGATGGGGAAATAGTGGAAACAGTGGCTGACTTTATTTTTTGGGCTCCAAAATCACTGCAGATGGTGACTGCAGTCATGTAATTAAAAGATGCTTACTCCTTGTGGCTCAGAGGGTAAAACGGGAGACCCAGGTTCAATCCCTGTGTCAGGAAGATGCCCTGGAGAAGGAAATGGGAATCCACTCCAGTATTCTTGCCTGGAGAATCCCAGGGAAAGAAGAACCTGGTGGGCTACAGTCCATGGGGTAGCAAAGAGTCGGACACGATTGAGTGACTTCACTTTCATTTTACTCCTTGGCAGAAAATTTATGACCAACCTAGACAGCATATTGAAAAGCAGAGACATTACTTTGTCAATAAAGGTCCATCTAGTGAAGGCTATGGTTTTACCAGTGGTCATGTATGGATATGAGAGTTGGACTATAAAGAAAGCTGAGTGCCAAAGAATTGATGCTTTTGAACTGTGGTGTTGGAGAAGACTCTTGAGAGTCCCTTGGACTGCAAGGAGAACCAATCAGTCCATCCTAAAGGAAATCAGTCCATCCTAAAGGAAATCAGTCCTGAATATTCATTGGAAGGGCTGATGTTGAAGCTGAAACTCCAATACTTTGACCACCTGATGTGAAGAGCTGACTCATTTGAAAAGACCCTGATGCTGGGAAAGATTGAGGGCAGGAGGAAAAGGGGACGACAGAGGATGAGATGGTTGGATGGCATCACCAACTCAATGGACATGGGTTTGGGTGAACTTTGGGAGTTGATGATGGACAGGGAGGCCTGGTGTGTGGCAGTTCGTGGGGTTGCTGAGAGCTGGACACAACTGAGCAACTGAACTGAACTGAAATTTCTTTTCCTGTTTTCCTTTGTAGATATAGTGGGAAAACCAGAAATAAAGCAAAAGCTTTTAAAAGTAAAGAACAGAGAAAATTCTCAAACTGAATAAAGAATCTTAGACAACTTTAGTTGTCTCACTGCATCATTGTAATTCTACTTACTTGGAAGCAAGCTTAGATACCTGTTTCTCATGGTGCAGAGACCAGCAAGCCCAGCCACAGAAGATGTCTTATCTTCCTCTGTGTGTCGGGACGGACTTCTGGCTTTTAGTATGACTTCTGCTTTTCATGGGGCTCATCCTGTCGGAGCTAGTGGTAAAGAACCTACCTGCCAATGCAGGAGACTGAAGAGACAAGGGTTCGATAGCTGTGTTGGGAAGATCCCCTGGAGGAGGGCACGGCAACCCACTCCAGTATTCTTGCCTGGAGAATCCTATGGACAGAGGAGCCCGGCAGGCTACGGCCCATAGGGTCAAAAAGAGTCGGACATGACTGAAGTGACTTAGCGCACATGCATCCTGCTTTTCATTACCTAACAGGAAATCACTGGTCTGGATGTTTCTTCCTCCTGTTCTGCCTGATGATTATTTCTCTGAAATTTCTAAGTATTTGCATAGCATTACTGGTATTTGTGCCGCAAGACTCTTCAAAAGTGGTTTTTATGTCTTTTTGATATATGAAGATCTCCTATATAAAACATGAAGGCTCATTTTATTGGTCTTTTTGCATGTATGAGGACCTTGGTTCAGAGTGAATAGAATTATTTATTTGCTATATATTAACAGATTAAAATGTTTTGTGTGTACACATTTAGTTTTATTGTAACCAAGCAACTTATACACTTTTAACATTTAAAACTGAGCATTATCTTCCCTTTCCAGTGAAACAAAAATTTAAAAATAAACAGGAGCAAAATTACATTAGAGAATTTCAAATTACAAATAAGATCCTACAGGTTCTGCTAATTCTCCCATCAAGTGGCAGGGCTCGAGTCATCATTAGGAGAGAATTTTATTTTAAAAGTGTCAAACCAAGCAACTTATAACTTTTAACATTTAAAACTGAGCATTATCTTCCCTTTCCAGTGAAACAAAAATTTAAAAATAAACAGGAGCAAAATTACATTAGAGAATTTCAAATTACAAATAAGATCCTACAGGTTCTGCTAATTCTCCCATCAAGTGGCAGGGCTCGAGTCATCATTAGGAGAGAATTTTATTTTAAAAGTGTCATCTTAAACTGCAGAGATTTCCGTTAAACATCATAATTAAACATGCCAAAGAAAAAGCCATGTTGTCAAAATGCCCACTTAACCCACCCAAACACCTCAAACCCACCCTTTGCTAACCTTTTATAACCCCATTTTTAAAGTTTTTTTTTTTCTTTTTTTAAACAAGAGAAAGTAGACAGATACATGTTGGTAAATGCTATCCATATTCATATAAAGACACTGTGTGATCTCTGAGCCCAATATACGGAGAAGAGAGGAAAAAAGCTAGAACTCTACACACTAGCCTAGCACTCTCCAGTTTCCAGCAGAGCTAAGGGAGCAGAAGGTTTTTCTTTTTTTCTCACAGAGCATGGTGGTGTTGACTCCATAACATTTTTTGTTGAGACAGGAAGAGATAAAAATGAATTTGGAACAGAAGTGGGTAAAGATTTGTTTCCCACTGAATTCTGCTCAAGGTAATCCCCCCGCCCCAAATAAGTTCTGAACCATGGTATAAAGGACAAAAGAGACCTCAAAAACAGGGCGACTGAACACAAGAGGAGAAAAAACAAAAAACAAAAAACAGTGCAACTTGCTCCCAGGGACTGGAGAAAATTAAAAAAGGTTGGAATCCATGTGTTTCTTTCATTAGTCATCACCTTCCTCTCCCTTAGCATCATCTTTATCTTCTTCGCCTTCATCCTCATCCTCTTCTTCACCAATCCTTCAGCCTCTTCATCTTCGCTGTCTTCCTTATCATCCATGTCAGGAACCAAGGAGTACTGTAATGGGTTTGGCAAATATCATCTTTGATGACCTCTCCTAACTCATCTGCACCTGCATCAGAATGATCAGTAAACCAGGTGAAGAAGCTTTCTGGTTCCTGATGCTGTCTCTTCCAGTTGGCTTTATTCTGTGTTTGACTTGGTTGTTTCATCAAATCCTGTCCAGATTTTCATTTGATTTCAGTGGACTTTGAAGATGGATCACCACTTTCATGCAGATGAAATTCTTTGGAGATAATTTTGTTTTCAAAGTAAGGGTTTTCATCAAAATAAAAATCTATTCTGTAACCTGATTTACTGTCTTCAAATTCTGTCACTTCGACTCTTCATCTTCCTCCCCAAGCAGTGCAGACACTTGTGGATGGTTATCAAATGCTGTTACCCCAAATTTTCGGATTTTTGCCATCAATTCTGACCTCTTTTTAAAAAATGGTTGAAAGTAAAGTTGCTCAATCGTGTCCAACTCTTTGCAACCCCATGGACTATAGCCCACCAGGCTCCTCCTTCCATGGGATTCTCCAAGCAAGAGTACTGGAGTGGGTTGCCATTTCCGTCTCCAGTGGATCTTCCTGACCCAGGGATCGAACCTGGGTCTCCTGCAATCCAGGCAGATGATTTAACCTCTGAGCCATCAAGGAAGCCCTGGTTGGTGGAATTTATTATATTTCTGTTCTACTTTCCAAAATCTCCTCATTGTCTTGTTCATTAAGTCTGTCTGTTTCATTTTGCACTTCATCAATATGTTCAATTGCTTCTTGCTGTTCTTTTACTTTCTTCAGCAGGTTTGAAGACGCAGATGCCTCATCTGGCCTGGAGGCAGGAGTTGGCCTCGCTTTCTTGTTTTCTTTGCTTGGGGTGGAAGTGAATACTGGTGTTTGGGGGCCATGCCTGGAAAATCCCATGGAAGGAGGGGCCTGGTAGGCTGTGGTCCATGGGGTCACTAGGAGTCGGACAGGACTGAGTGGCTTCTCTTTCACTTTTCACTTTCATGCATTGGAGAAGGAAATGGCAACCCACGCCAGTGTTCTTGCCTGGAGAATCCCAGGAACGGGAGAGCCTGGTGGGCTGCTATCTATGGGGTTGCACAGAGTCAGACATGACTGAAGCGACTTAGCAGCAGCAGCAGTCCAATATTTAAATGAAGAAACTGATATTGGTACGATGTGTATGTGTAATTCCATGTCATTTTATCACATATGTGTATTTCTACAACTGTCACTGAAATCAAGATCCATCAATATTCCATCACCACAAAGATTTTCCTCATGCCACCTCAGCATTTTTATTCTTTTTTTAAAAAAATTCTTCAACAAAGCTCAAGATAGTCTGAGATTCATATTTGATGATGAAAGAAAATATTCCTGATATGTTTTTAAAGATGAGAAAAACATATCTCTCAAATTTTCTAGTAGTCTGTGTGATGGACTTATGATAATTTTCCTTGTTTGCATTTTCCACCTTTACTGTTGTCTATGTGGCCATGATTATCAGTTCTGCTAGATAACTGATATAGCCACAACAAAATATAGACTGAGTGTCTCAAAGAGCAGAACTTTATTTTCTCATAGTTTTGGGGCCTAGATGTCCAAGATCAAGTGCTGGCAGGGTTGGTTTCTGAGGAAAGTGCTCTCTGGGCTTGTACCTGGCCCTCATCTCACTGCATCCTCACATGACCCTTTCTTCTCTATGTGGAAGACAGTGATCACTGGCATCCTCTAGTTCTAAAGGTTCAGCTCTTATTGTGCATCTCTTGGACATGACAACACCAGCGCCCGATTCCCTTCTCTCTTCCCTTGGCCTCTGTCCCCTTATGAAAGTGCTTCTGCTTCCTAATCCTACAGACACCCCACAGTTTGCATATTGTTCTCCATAGTGGCTGTACTAGTTTGCTTTCCCATCAACTGTGCAGGAAGGTTCCCTTTTCTCTACACCCTCTTCAGCATTTGTTGTTTGTAGATTATTTGATGATGGCCATTGTGACCAGTGTGGGGTGATACCTCATGAGAGTTTTCATTTGTATGTCCCTAATATTTAGTGATGCTGAGCATCTTTTTGTGTACTTTTTGGGCATTTGTATATCCTCTTTGGAGTAATATCTTTATAGATCTTCAATGCATTTTTTGATTGAGTTGTTGTTGGAACATGAAATTGTTTCTTTAATTTCTCTTTCTAATATTTAGATTTTTGTATATAGAAAAGTGAGATATTTCTGCTTATTAATTTCATATCCTGCACTTTTACCAAATCCACTGTTTAGATCTAGTATTAACAATTTTCTCATAGCATGTTTAGGATTTTCTATATACAGTATCATGTCATCTGCAATCGGTGACTATTTAGCTTCTTTTCCAATTTCAGTCATTTTCTTTTTCTTCTCTGATTGACACGTCTAGGACTTGCAAAACTATATTGAATAATAGTGGTGAGATTGGACATCCTTGTCTTGTTCCTGATCCCAGATTAAGTACTTTCAGTTTTTCACCACTGAGAATAATATTTGCTGTGGGTTTGTCTTATATGGCCTTTATCATATTGAGATAGATTCCCTCTGTGCCCACTTTCTGGAGAATTTTTTATCATAAATGGGTGTTGAATTTTGTCAAAAGCTTTTTTTGCATCCATTAAGATGATCATATGGTTCTTATTCTTTAATTTGTTAATATGGTGTATCACATTGATTGATTTGTGTTTACTGAAGAATCCTTGTATCCCTGGATAGATCACACTTGATCATGGTATATGATCCTTTAAATATGCTGTTGGATTTTTGTTTGCTAGTATTTTGTTGAGGATATTTGAGCCTTTAGGGGATACTGGCCTGATGATATATTGGTCTGCATTTGTTATCAGGATAATGGTGGCCTCATAGGATGAGCAGTGTTCCTTCCTCTGAAATTTTGGAATAGTTTGAGAAGGATAGGTTTTAACTCTTCACCAAATATTTGATAGAATTTTCCTGTAAAGCCATCTGGTCCTGGACTTTTGTTTGTTGGAAGATTTTTAATCACAGTTTAAAGTTCAATACTTGTGATTAGTCTATTCATGTTTTCTATTTCTTCCTGGCTCAGTCTTAGAAGGTTATTCCTTCCTAAGAATTTGTTAATTTCTTCTCAGTAGTCCATTTTATTGGTGTCTAGTTGCTTCAACTAGTCTCTTTTTAATTTTATTTTTTAATTGGAGGATAATTGCTTTACAATATTGTGTTAGTTTCTGCCATACACCGGCATGAATCAGCCATAGGTATAGACACAGCTCCTCCAACTTGAACCTTTCTCCCACCTTGCACCCCATGCAACATCTCTAGGTTGTCACAGAGCACCGGGTTTGAGCTCCCTGCACTATATAGCAAGTTCCCACTGGCTATCCATTTTACATATGGTAAAGTATATGTTTTGGGGCTTCCCAGGTGGCACTAGTGGTAAGGAACC
Organism: Madoqua kirkii; assembly: GCA_006408675.1. Taxonomy (NCBI): domain Eukaryota; kingdom Metazoa; phylum Chordata; class Mammalia; order Artiodactyla; family Bovidae; genus Madoqua; species Madoqua kirkii. The sequence continues at coordinate 7,964 of SJYC01019288.1, read as the reverse complement.
TGCCCACCAATGCAGGAGACAAAAGAAATGTGATTTTGATTCCTGGGTTGGGAAGGTCCCCTGGAGGAGGGCATCATAACCCACTCCAGTATTCTTGCCTGAAGAATCCCCATGGACAGAGGACCCTGGGAGGGGGGGTCTACAGTCCATACAGTCACACAGAGTCAAACATAACTGAACTGACTTAGTATGCACACATGCAAAGTTTATGTTTCAATGCTATCTTCCCAATTTGTCCCACCCTGTCCTCCATGGCATCCAGTCCCATCACTTCATGGGAAATAGATGGAGAAACAGTGGAAATAGTGTCAGACTTTATTTTTTTGGGCTCCAAAATCACTGCAGATGGTGACTGCAGCCATGAAATTAAAAGACGCTTACTCCTTGGAAGAAAAGTTATGACCAACCTAGACAGTATATTCAAAAGCAGAGACATTACTTTGCTGACTAAGGTCCGTCTAGTCAAGGCTATGGTTTTTCCTGTGGTCATGTATGGATGTGAGAGTTGGACTGTGAAGAAGGCTGAGCGCCGAAGAATTGATGCTTTTGAAGTGTGGTGTTGGAGAAGACTCTTGAGAGTCCCTTGGACTGCAAGGAGATCCAACCAGTCCATTCTGAAGGAGATCAGCCCTAGGATTTCTTTGGAAGGAATGATGCTAAAGCTGAAACTCCAGTACTTTGGCCACCTCATGCGAAGAGTTGACTCATTGGAAAAGACTTTGATGCTGGGAGAGATTGGGGGCAGGAGGAGAAGGAGACAACAGAGGATGAGATGGCTGGATGGCATCACGGACTCGATGGACGTGAGTCTGAGTGAAGTCCGGGAGTTGGTGATGGACAGGGAGGCCTGGCGTGCTGCGATTCATGGGGTCGCAAAGAGTCGGACATGACTGAGTGACTGAACTGAACTGAACTGAACTGTCCTTCTCCAACTGTGTCCACACACTTGGGTTTTTTTCTTTTTTTATATGGAGCTCTATGAGCTATTTATTATTTTGCAAATTAACTCCTTGTTTGTTGCATCATTTGCAAATATCTTCTCCCACTGTGTATGCTGTCTTTTCTTTTCATTTATAGTTTCCTTTGCTGTGCAAAAACTTTTGATTTTAATTAGGTCTCATTTGTTTGTTTTTATTTTTATTCCATTACTCTAGGAGATGAACCCCAAAAGATACCACTGTGATTTCTGTCAAAGGGTGTTGTGCCTTTGTTTTCCTCTAAGAGTTTTATAGTGTCTAGTCTTACATTTAGATCTTTAATCCATTTTGATTTTCTTCTTTTTTTTTTTTTTTGGTATTGTGTTTAAAAGTGTTCTAATGTCAGTCTTTTATATGTAGCTGTGTAGTTCTCCTAGCACCACTTATTGAAGACACTGTCTTTTCTCCATTGTATATTTTCCTTCTTTTGTCATAGATTAGGTGACCATGGGTACATGAATTTATCTTTGGAATTTCCATCCTATTCCATTGTTCTGTATTTCTGCTTTTGTGTGTGTGTGTCAGTACCATGCGGTTTTGATAATTATAGTTTGTGGTGTAGTCTGAAATTAGAGAGCTTGATTCCTTTAGCTCTGATTTTCTTTTTCAAGGTTGCTTTTGTAATTCCATACACATTAAAATTTTTTTGTTCTAGTTTTGTGGAAAAGGCCATATAAGAAAAACCCACAATTAACATCATCCTGAACAGTGAAAAGCTGAAAGCATTTTCTCTGATTAAAAATTTAAATGAATTCCTCCTATTCATCTGTGATGGCTAGATCATTGTTTTTTGGGCTTTGCACATGTGTATCAGTATTCCTTCCTGATGGTGGATGATAGTGTCCTCTGTGGATGATACTGTCTTTTCTTAGAGTTTAGGTTACTTTGCTGTATATCAGCTCCCTCTGAGTCCAAGAAAATGAATGACTTTGTAGTTTATCTGTATATTTCTTATGAGTTTGCTGTTACTGGTTGCCATTTTCTATTTCCTAAGCAGAAGTGGAAATATCCTCTATTCCTTCTGTATTATAAAAATGATTTTTAATTTTTATATTTTATATCATCACCATATAGCAATAAAAATCCATATATTTATAAGATATCTATTTACAAATTTAGCTTTGTAAACCTAGAAATTCATCAGTATATATATTTTAGGAATTAATAATTAAGCATTTATTTTTATGATAGATTTTATTTATAAGTTTAAACAGAGATAATTTTGTGTAATGACACACAAAATTATATATACTCTGCCTCACATAATGCCATATTAAAAATCTTTCACAATGTATTTACACATACATGTATTTTCCTGCTAATACATGATTTTCAGGGAATATACTGTAACACTTTTTTCTTTAATATATCTTCATCAAATGTTGAAGAATTTATAGAATATGCTCCACATAAGTATAATGCTATTATATCCAAGAAAATAATTTCATAATAACTTTAAATATCTCATACATATTCAATTTATTCCAATTGTTTCCAAAATATTTTTATAGCATATATCCAAATCCGAGTCCTACTGAAAGGTTGTTGCTGAGCCATGAAAGGTGCCAGGATTCTTGGCCTCTGGAGGAGAGAAATTCAATTTGGGGCCAGTGACAAGGCTTGTTCTCTCAGAACTACTGTGCAATAAAGTTTTATTAAAGTATAAAAGAGATAGAGAAAGCTTCTGACATAGACACCAGAAGGAGGCATGCATGCTATATACCTATCAGCAAGCTGTTAATTAGAGAAAGGAGGTGTCTCAAAATTCAGAGTAGCACCAGGCCCCTCACCCACAACATGCATTTTGAGATAACATTAGCACCAGGTGAGTCATCCTGGGCCATAAAACGATTGACATGAATCCTGAAGAAAGGCAGGTTTTCAAGTAAATAAATAGATTCATTAACATAGATTAGGAGAGCAATGTATGAGTAAAACATACAGGTTTGTTGAGCCCTCAGTGGTTCTGAGTCTTAAGGAAACCGACTTGAAGAAAGACAGTCTAGGGTAAATGCACAGTTCATTAATATAGCTTAAGACAAACACTTCCATAAGAAAAACACATTGGTTAGCTCAAGGTTTGAGAAAAGTTAAGTTCAGGTGGAGCCAGGTGTCATCATGGCAACACAGAATTTTAAGAAAAAACTTTTAAAATTTATATAGAGAAGGGGAAAAAAAATCTAGCACTTGTTTTTTTTCCTCTTGACACTTAAGAAAGAGATAAAAAAATGTCTGACACTTGCAGTCTATTTCCTCTGTTTGGAGTCCCCTGGCCTTCTTGCCTGTTACCCTCTCAATACTAAATTTGACAGTGAATTTGATTGCCATGTCACTTTCATCACGTTAACCTAGATAGCCTTATGCACCTTTTACAATGATACTGACATTAGGAAAAATTTCCTGTGTTCTATATTTGCCTGACTGCTTCACCATGGTTATTTAACTTGTGTGCCTTTCCTCTCTGTTTCATGTGTACTGAAAGACTTTCAGTACAGTTCAGTTCAGTCACTCAGTTGTGTCCGACTCTTTGTGACCCCATGAATCACAGCACTCCAGGCCTCCCTGTTCATCACCATCTCCTGAAGTTCACTCATACTCATGTCCATCGAGTCCGTGATGCCATCCAGCCATCTCATCCTCGGTCGTCCCCTTCTCCTCCTGCCCCCAATCCCTCCCAGAATCAGAGTCTTTGCCTTTTCTTCAACATGTAAACTCTGTGAAATTAGAAACTGGATCTCTTAATTTAGTGCAGTACACGGTGTGTACCGAGCTTCCATGGTGGCTGAGATGGTAAAGAATCTGCCTGAAGTGCAGGAGGCCTGACTTCAATCTGTGGGTCAGGAAGATCCCCTGAAGAAAGGAATAGCTATCCACTCCAGTATACTTACCTGGAGCATCCCATGGACAGAAGAGCCTGGTGGGCTATGGACAATGGGGTCACAAAGAGTTGGACACTACTGAGTGACTTACAAACACCCACACATATGGTGAGTAGTAAAATATATTTTTCTCATGCATAAGTTAGTAATCTTTAGATGGAGAGTGAAGAAGTTGAAACATGTATGTACTGAAACCAACTGTTCTGCTTGCTTGTAACTCAAATGTTTTTAGGACATAATCCAGGAAAAAACTGGGACATCATAGCAATTGTTTACCCTCCATGTAGGTATTTGAACCTTACTTTCCTGTCTTATGGTATTTTAAGATGGTTTCTGAAGCTCATTTTCCCTATCATAACCTTAAAAAATCTTCGTATACCTATAAACTTGAGGAACTTTGTAGAAAAAGGTTGAAACAGGTGATTTAATCTAAGGCAACTGAGGAATTGCATCAGATCCCTTTGACTATGCCGAGAGTGAGGTGAGCATACCATATGGAGTAGAAAAGCAAAATTCTCCCAGCAATCTAAATTTCAAGAATTCCCACCATACTTCCTTACACAGTGGTTCTATGAAGAGTTCCTGTAACAAACATGAAAACATATTTCAAAAGTTTTGCCCAAAGACGATGGTTCAGAATTTTCCTCGCCGAACAGGATACAAGATCATCTGATTTAGCCGTTAATTTAAGTCTCCTGAGAAGGAACATGTAAAATGACACTTGGTTAGAAAGTGAAAAACTTTTACACCAAAAACTAAAGAAGATTGTCAAAGGAAGTCAAAGAAGACCCAAAGTAATGAATAAACATGCCACATTCATGGTCAGAAGACAATATTGTTAATATGGTAGCATTGTAGCAAATTGACCTATAGATTCAATGCAATCCTTATTAACATCTCAGTCACCTTATGATGTTGAATAAATATCCCCAGTTTCAATCAACTGATATTACTGTGATGTTTTGTCCATATGGCTTTGTGCTGACCTTGTGCATTAAAAATAACACAGGCAAGTTTTCTGATTTCACAAACCTTACCATCTAGTGGGAAGACAAATACAAATGGTCAATTATATTAGTGAACTGGGAGGTACCTCTGCTCTGGTCCCTCCAAAGATGTCCCTGTCTTTTTCCTCTCCATGAAATGACCTGGAGCATTCTCTGTCCAGATGATTCTCTCTGTGTTAATGAAAAGAAAACAACAGACCTCCCTGGCTTCTTAGAAGATGTGGTAAGTGGATAATGAACCTGATTTCACCAGGTACAGTAGTGTGGATGAGGGTAGTGGAAAGTGCATGAATAAAGATATGGGCATGAATTGGTATGCTGGGTCCTAGGAAAGGTATGATATTTATCAGTAAAATGTCAAATAAATAACAAGACTTCCAGATGATTTCTGATGTACTGTAAGACTTGAGAATCTTTAGTTTCACAGGCAGCATATCTAAAGAGTGTCCCCCAACCCATAAGAAAAGTACTACAAGCTAACAGAACAATATACCAAGGATATGAACAAATTGTTTCCAGAGATTGAAATATTACTGACTCATAAAGAAACATGTTCCCTTCCACTAATAATAAAAAGGATACAAAGATACACATCTTTCCCTAGATATGCTATTTACATCTCAGATGGGTAAAAATACAAAACTTGATAAGAACCTTGTGGTGAAGCTATAGGGAAACATGTGGCTCAGGATAAAAAATCTGCCTGCCAATGCAAGAAATGCAAGAGATGTGAGTTTGACCCCTAGATTGGCAAGATCCTGGAGGTGGAATTGGCAACCCACTCTAGTATTCTTGCCCAGAAAATCCCATGAGTAGAGGAGCTTGCAGGCTACAGAACATGGAATCATAACAGAGTTCACCAAAACTGAGCACACACACACAGATACTACTGTTGGCAGGGTCGATGGAGTGACCTGAAGATGTTGAAATATGGAAGTATCTGCAAACATGCAGTTGTGAATTTGATGCAGTAGCCAACCTAACTGCATAATCAAAAATGAGATCAACGAAATAAGTGTAAACAGTTGCAACATTATTTGTAATAGCAAATGATCTAACAAAAACACTCACTATAAGAGCCTTGTTATGTAATTCATACAACAGAATGTCACATGGTCAAAAAATAATGGAGACTCTTTGTAGACTCAAGAGAATAATCTATCAGATGTGTGAAAAAAGAAGGAACAAAGAAGAAATACATAGATTGTATTTACTGTGTAAAATATCTATTTACATGTGCGGAAGAAACCAAATTTGGTTTTTGGACCAAGAGGAACTCAGTGTCTGGGGTTTGAAGTGAGCTGGAGATGGTTCCTTTCTTATGGTCTTGGCATTCAAAGCCCAGATATTTTAACTCTTCAATAAATGTAAAATGGTATATTAAGTACGGATATTTTGACATCTAGTCACATGGCTGTAAGAAACATGGCCTTGGATTGTTGTTCAAACTTCTGGGGGCTCCTGTGATTCTTAAGCATTTTGTGCTACAGTCATTTCATGCTTACTTTCATGTCAGTGCCACTTTTATTTCAGTAAATTCCCCATTGTTTCAGGTTGCCAGAGACTGTTGGTTTTGATGAACAACAGAAAGTAAGCAGCTCACTTGGCCAGGTGAAGAGGCAAAGATTTCCCCTGAATCACCTGTACTCACTGGTTCCTCTGGTCCCCTCTGACCTCTGCCATCATCAAATCTTTCTTTCTACAGCCCCTGTGCACTCCATTCCAGAAGACCCTCATGGTACTGAGAATTCTATTGACAACCATATCACTGTCTCCTGCGGTATACACAACCACTTCCAGGTTTGAAGTCAAATGCGAATCTGGGTGGGCTTCCCAGGTGGTGATAAAGAATGCAGTAAAGAACACAGGAGACATAAGAGACACAGGTTTCATCCCTGGGTTGGGAAGATCCCATGGACAAGAGAATGGCTACCCACTCCAGTATTCTTTCCTGGGAAAGTCCATGGAAAAGCAGTCTGAGGGGCTACAGCCTATTGGGTTGCAGGAGTTGGAGATAACTTAGAGACTAAACCACCATGGCTAATTCACATTGTTTATCACTGAAACAAACACAACATTGTAAAGCAATTATCCTCCAGTTTGAGAAAGAAACAAACAAAAAAAGAACTTTCTTTATAAAAAACAAAAACAAAAAAAAACAAAACCACAAACTGAGCTTTTTTTTTTTTGGAGAAAAGATGGAAAGTTTAGAGAGTTTTCAGGGAAGGGAGCTTCTCCTGGTGGCCTCCAGATAGAGACATTGTGAGAGGGTCCAGGAGAGGCCACTTGAGAAGGAACACATATAGGCCTTGAGAGCTATACCAGCTTCCTTGCTGACAGGAAGACGAGACCTCAGTCCAACAACCACAAGGAACCGAACTTTGCCAGAAGTCAGAGAGTTTGATGAGGACTCCAAGCCTTAATAAGAATGCAGTCCAGGTGAACAGAATGATTTCAGCATTGTAAAAATCTGAGCAGCCATCCCAATTGTACCATGCAAGATTTGATTTTTTTCTGGTTTTACATGGGTGGGAATTTGTTACCCAGCAGCACACATTGAATGTAGCCACTCTGAGCGTTCTCCTCTACACATCATAGCGGGCCATGAAGATAGCAAAGCTGCTGTGGTGGGTGCACTGGCAGGTGGTTCTCACCATCTTGCAGCCTCTGGTAGCCTGGTGACCACTTACATTCCCAGAAGATGCAGTACGCCTTCTTCTTTGGCCCAGGGATCACTGACTATAGGGACAGGAAGTAGATGTGAGCTGGTGGGTCTATTGCTCAGAAATGCTGACCCAAAGCTAGCCCATGCTGGGCTTTCCTGGGAATATGATGTACTTGTGGGGGAGCCCCCGAAACCCAAGGCTCTGCCCAGGATTCAGGACTCTTCCACATTCACAGCTCGATCCCAGCAGGACTCACATGTTGGAAGACCAAGGTGACAGGGGAGCTGAGGTTCTGGGTGTTATTGTTGCTGATAAAGGTGGATATGCTGTCTGACCTCAGGATGGGGGAGACTTCCCACAGCAAACCCCCGTGTGTCTCATGTGCAATTGCCTGTTCCTCAGTATCCAGGACCAGGGGGACTTTATCCAGCAACT
>SJYC01019287.1:0-31658 GCA_006408675.1 Madoqua kirkii | reverse complement strand
TCTCCCACTGTGTATGCTGTCTTTTCTTTTCATTTATAGTTTCCTTTGCTGTGCAAAAACTTTTGATTTTAATTAGGTCTCATTTGTTTGTTTTTATTTTTATTTCCATTACTCTAGGAGATGAACCCCAAAAGATACCACTGTGATTTCTGTCAAAGGGTGTTGTGCCTTTGTTTTCCTCTAAGAGTTTTATAGTGTCTAGTCTTACATTTAGATCTTTAATCCATTTTGATTTTCTTCTTTTTTTTTTTTTTTGGTATTGTGTTTAAAAGTGTTCTAATGTCAGTCTTTTATATGTAGCTGTGTAGTTCTCCTAGCACCACTTATTGAAGACACTGTCTTTTCTCCATTGTATATTTTCCTTCTTTTGTCATAGATTAGGTGACCATGGGTACATGAATTTATCTTTGGAATTTCCATCCTATTCCATTGTTCTGTATTTCTGCTTTTGTGTGTGTGTGTCAGTACCATGCGGTTTTGATAATTATAGTTTGTGGTGTAGTCTGAAATTAGAGAGCTTGATTCCTTTAGCTCTGATTTTCTTTTTCAAGGTTGCTTTTGTAATTCCATACACATTAAAATTTTTTTGTTCTAGTTTTGTGGAAAAGGCCATATAAGAAAAACCCACAATTAACATCATCCTGAACAGTGAAAAGCTGAAAGCATTTTCTCTGATTAAAAATTTAAATGAATTCCTCCTATTCATCTGTGATGGCTAGATCATTGTTTTTTGGGCTTTGCACATGTGTATCAGTATTCCTTCCTGATGGTGGATGATAGTGTCCTCTGTGGATGATACTGTCTTTTCTTAGAGTTTAGGTTACTTTGCTGTATATCAGCTCCCTCTGAGTCCAAGAAAATGAATGACTTTGTAGTTTATCTGTATATTTCTTATGAGTTTGCTGTTACTGGTTGCCATTTTCTATTTCCTAAGCAGAAGTGGAAATATCCTCTATTCCTTCTGTATTATAAAAATGATTTTTAATTTTTATATTTTATATCATCACCATATAGCAATAAAAATCCATATATTTATAAGATATCTATTTACAAATTTAGCTTTGTAAACCTAGAAATTCATCAGTATATATATTTTAGGAATTAATAATTAAGCATTTATTTTTATGATAGATTTTATTTATAAGTTTAAACAGAGATAATTTTGTGTAATGACACACAAAATTATATATACTCTGCCTCACATAATGCCATATTAAAAATCTTTCACAATGTATTTACACATACATGTATTTTCCTGCTAATACATGATTTTCAGGGAATATACTGTAACACTTTTTTCTTTAATATATCTTCATCAAATGTTGAAGAATTTATAGAATATGCTCCACATAAGTATAATGCTATTATATCCAAGAAAATAATTTCATAATAACTTTAAATATCTCATACATATTCAATTTATTCCAATTGTTTCCAAAATATTTTTATAGCATATATCCAAATCCGAGTCCTACTGAAAGGTTGTTGCTGAGCCATGAAAGGTGCCAGGATTCTTGGCCTCTGGAGGAGAGAAATTCAATTTGGGGCCAGTGACAAGGCTTGTTCTCTCAGAACTACTGTGCAATAAAGTTTTATTAAAGTATAAAAGAGATAGAGAAAGCTTCTGACATAGACACCAGAAGGAGGCATGCATGCTATATACCTATCAGCAAGCTGTTAATTAGAGAAAGGAGGTGTCTCAAAATTCAGAGTAGCACCAGGCCCCTCACCCACAACATGCATTTTGAGATAACATTAGCACCAGGTGAGTCATCCTGGGCCATAAAACGATTGACATGAATCCTGAAGAAAGGCAGGTTTTCAAGTAAATAAATAGATTCATTAACATAGATTAGGAGAGCAATGTATGAGTAAAACATACAGGTTTGTTGAGCCCTCAGTGGTTCTGAGTCTTAAGGAAACCGACTTGAAGAAAGACAGTCTAGGGTAAATGCACAGTTCATTAATATAGCTTAAGACAAACACTTCCATAAGAAAAACACATTGGTTAGCTCAAGGTTTGAGAAAAGTTAAGTTCAGGTGGAGCCAGGTGTCATCATGGCAACACAGAATTTTAAGAAAAAACTTTTAAAATTTATATAGAGAAGGGGAAAAAAAATCTAGCACTTGTTTTTTTTCCTCTTGACACTTAAGAAAGAGATAAAAAAATGTCTGACACTTGCAGTCTATTTCCTCTGTTTGGAGTCCCCTGGCCTTCTTGCCTGTTACCCTCTCAATACTAAATTTGACAGTGAATTTGATTGCCATGTCACTTTCATCACGTTAACCTAGATAGCCTTATGCACCTTTTACAATGATACTGACATTAGGAAAAATTTCCTGTGTTCTATATTTGCCTGACTGCTTCACCATGGTTATTTAACTTGTGTGCCTTTCCTCTCTGTTTCATGTGTACTGAAAGACTTTCAGTACAGTTCAGTTCAGTCACTCAGTTGTGTCCGACTCTTTGTGACCCCATGAATCACAGCACTCCAGGCCTCCCTGTTCATCACCATCTCCTGAAGTTCACTCATACTCATGTCCATCGAGTCCGTGATGCCATCCAGCCATCTCATCCTCGGTCGTCCCCTTCTCCTCCTGCCCCCAATCCCTCCCAGAATCAGAGTCTTTGCCTTTTCTTCAACATGTAAACTCTGTGAAATTAGAAACTGGATCTCTTAATTTAGTGCAGTACACGGTGTGTACCGAGCTTCCATGGTGGCTGAGATGGTAAAGAATCTGCCTGAAGTGCAGGAGGCCTGACTTCAATCTGTGGGTCAGGAAGATCCCCTGAAGAAAGGAATAGCTATCCACTCCAGTATACTTACCTGGAGCATCCCATGGACAGAAGAGCCTGGTGGGCTATGGACAATGGGGTCACAAAGAGTTGGACACTACTGAGTGACTTACAAACACCCACACATATGGTGAGTAGTAAAATATATTTTTCTCATGCATAAGTTAGTAATCTTTAGATGGAGAGTGAAGAAGTTGAAACATGTATGTACTGAAACCAACTGTTCTGCTTGCTTGTAACTCAAATGTTTTTAGGACATAATCCAGGAAAAAACTGGGACATCATAGCAATTGTTTACCCTCCATGTAGGTATTTGAACCTTACTTTCCTGTCTTATGGTATTTAAGATGGTTTCTGAAGCTCATTTTCCCTATCATAACCTTAAAAAATCTTCGTATACCTATAAACTTGAGGAACTTTGTAGAAAAAGGTTGAAACAGGTGATTTAATCTAAGGCAACTGAGGAATTGCATCAGATCCCTTTGACTATGCCGAGAGTGAGGTGAGCATACCATATGGAGTAGAAAAGCAAAATTCTCCCAGCAATCTAAATTTCAAGAATTCCCACCATACTTCCTTACACAGTGGTTCTATGAAGAGTTCCTGTAACAAACATGAAAACATATTTCAAAAGTTTTGCCCAAAGACGATGGTTCAGAATTTTCCTCGCCGAACAGGATACAAGATCATCTGATTTAGCCGTTAATTTAAGTCTCCTGAGAAGGAACATGTAAAATGACACTTGGTTAGAAAGTGAAAAACTTTTACACCAAAAACTAAAGAAGATTGTCAAAGGAAGTCAAAGAAGACCCAAAGTAATGAATAAACATGCCACATTCATGGTCAGAAGACAATATTGTTAATATGGTAGCATTGTAGCAAATTGACCTATAGATTCAATGCAATCCTTATTAACATCTCAGTCACCTTATGATGTTGAATAAATATCCCCAGTTTCAATCAACTGATATTACTGTGATGTTTTGTCCATATGGCTTTGTGCTGACCTTGTGCATTAAAAATAACACAGGCAAGTTTTCTGATTTCACAAACCTTACCATCTAGTGGGAAGACAAATACAAATGGTCAATTATATTAGTGAACTGGGAGGTACCTCTGCTCTGGTCCCTCCAAAGATGTCCCTGTCTTTTTCCTCTCCATGAAATGACCTGGAGCATTCTCTGTCCAGATGATTCTCTCTGTGTTAATGAAAAGAAAACAACAGACCTCCCTGGCTTCTTAGAAGATGTGGTAAGTGGATAATGAACCTGATTTCACCAGGTACAGTAGTGTGGATGAGGGTAGTGGAAAGTGCATGAATAAAGATATGGGCATGAATTGGTATGCTGGGTCCTAGGAAAGGTATATATTTATCAGTAAAATGTCAAATAAATAACAAGACTTCCAGATGATTTCTGATGTACTGTAAGACTTGAGAATCTTTAGTTTCACAGGCAGCATATCTAAAGAGTGTCCCCCAACCCATAAGAAAAGTACTACAAGCTAACAGAACAATATACCAAGGATATGAACAAATTGTTTCCAGAGATTGAAATATTACTGACTCATAAAGAAACATGTTCCCTTCCACTAATAATAAAAAGGATACAAAGATACACATCTTTCCCTAGATATGCTATTTACATCTCAGATGGGTAAAAATACAAAACTTGATAAGAACCTTGTGGTGAAGCTATAGGGAAACATGTGGCTCAGGATAAAAAATCTGCCTGCCAATGCAAGAAATGCAAGAGATGTGAGTTTGACCCCTAGATTGGCAAGATCCTGGAGGTGGAATTGGCAACCCACTCTAGTATTCTTGCCCAGAAAATCCCATGAGTAGAGGAGCTTGCAGGCTACAGAACATGGAATCATAACAGAGTTCACCAAAACTGAGCACACACACACAGATACTACTGTTGGCAGGGTCGATGGAGTGACCTGAAGATGTTGAAATATGGAAGTATCTGCAAACATGCAGTTGTGAATTTGATGCAGTAGCCAACCTAACTGCATAATCAAAAATGAGATCAACGAAATAAGTGTAAACAGTTGCAACATTATTTGTAATAGCAAATGATCTAACAAAAACACTCACTATAAGAGCCTTGTTATGTAATTCATACAACAGAATGTCACATGGTCAAAAAATAATGGAGACTCTTTGTAGACTCAAGAGAATAATCTATCAGATGTGTGAAAAAAGAAGGAACAAAGAAGAAATACATAGATTGTATTTACTGTGTAAAATATCTATTTACATGTGCGGAAGAAACCAAATTTGGTTTTTGGACCAAGAGGAACTCAGTGTCTGGGGTTTGAAGTGAGCTGGAGATGGTTCCTTTCTTATGGTCTTGGCATTCAAAGCCCAGATATTTTAACTCTTCATAAATGTAAAATGGTATATTAAGTACGGATATTTTGACATCTAGTCACATGGCTGTAAGAAACATGGCCTTGGATTGTTGTTCAAACTTCTGGGGGCTCCTGTGATTCTTAAGCATTTTGTGCTACAGTCATTTCATGCTTACTTTCATGTCAGTGCCACTTTTATTTCAGTAAATTCCCCATTGTTTCAGGTTGCCAGAGACTGTTGGTTTTGATGAACAACAGAAAGTAAGCAGCTCACTTGGCCAGGTGAAGAGGCAAAGATTTCCCCTGAATCACCTGTACTCACTGGTTCCTCTGGTCCCCTCTGACCTCTGCCATCATCAAATCTTTCTTTCTACAGCCCCTGTGCACTCCATTCCAGAAGACCCTCATGGTACTGAGAATTCTATTGACAACCATATCACTGTCTCCTGCGGTATACACAACCACTTCCAGGTTTGAAGTCAAATGCGAATCTGGGTGGGCTTCCCAGGTGGTGATAAAGAATGCAGTAAAGAACACAGGAGACATAAGAGACACAGGTTTCATCCCTGGGTTGGGAAGATCCCATGGACAAGAGAATGGCTACCCACTCCAGTATTCTTTCCTGGGAAAGTCCATGGAAAAGCAGTCTGAGGGGCTACAGCCTATTGGGTTGCAGGAGTTGGAGATAACTTAGAGACTAAACCACCATGGCTAATTCACATTGTTTATCACTGAAACAAACACAACATTGTAAAGCAATTATCCTCCAGTTTGAGAAAGAAACAAACAAAAAAAGAACTTTCTTTATAAAAAACAAAAACAAAAAAAAACAAAACCACAAACTGAGCTTTTTTTTTTTTGGAGAAAAGATGGAAAGTTTAGAGAGTTTTCAGGGAAGGGAGCTTCTCCTGGTGGCCTCCAGATAGAGACATTGTGAGAGGGTCCAGGAGAGGCCACTTGAGAAGGAACACATATAGGCCTTGAGAGCTATACCAGCTTCCTTGCTGACAGGAAGACGAGACCTCAGTCCAACAACCACAAGGAACCGAACTTTGCCAGAAGTCAGAGAGTTTGATGAGGACTCCAAGCCTTAATAAGAATGCAGTCCAGGTGAACAGAATGATTTCAGCATTGTAAAAATCTGAGCAGCCATCCCAATTGTACCATGCAAGATTTGATTTTTTTCTGGTTTTACATGGGTGGGAATTTGTTACCCAGCAGCACACATTGAATGTAGCCACTCTGAGCGTTCTCCTCTACACATCATAGCGGGCCATGAAGATAGCAAAGCTGCTGTGGTGGGTGCACTGGCAGGTGGTTCTCACCATCTTGCAGCCTCTGGTAGCCTGGTGACCACTTACATTCCCAGAAGATGCAGTACGCCTTCTTCTTTGGCCCAGGGATCACTGACTATAGGGACAGGAAGTAGATGTGAGCTGGTGGGTCTATTGCTCAGAAATGCTGACCCAAAGCTAGCCCATGCTGGGCTTTCCTGGGAATATGATGTACTTGTGGGGGAGCCCCCGAAACCCAAGGCTCTGCCCAGGATTCAGGACTCTTCCACATTCACAGCTCGATCCCAGCAGGACTCACATGTTGGAAGACCAAGGTGACAGGGGAGCTGAGGTTCTGGGTGTTATTGTTGCTGATAAAGGTGGATATGCTGTCTGACCTCAGGATGGGGGAGACTTCCCACAGCAAACCCCCGTGTGTCTCATGTGCAATTGCCTGTTCCTCAGTATCCAGGACCAGGGGGACTTTATCCAGCAACTTTCCCATTCCAGGTGTGGAGATAAGCTCTACCACTATAGGATCTGCAGGACAAGGACAAGGTTGACATCTGGGAGTGCCCAACATGACCCCTCTTTTAGATGGACTCTTTCTTTGTAGCCCCATCATAACCCGCAATTCTTTTTAAACTTTAATTTTGTTTCTTGGATAGTGGCCACAAGAGGCTGCTCTGAGTGGGGCAAGGTTTCTCTAATAATTAGATACAGCAAAGTGACTCAGTTATGCACTATATACATTCTTTCTATACTGTTTTCCATTATGATTTATCTTAGGTGTTTAAAGTTTTTTGAATGCACTGTTCAGTTCAGTTCAGTTGCTCAGTTGTGTCCAACTCTTTGTGACCCCATGAATTGCAGCATGCCAGGCCTCCTTGTCCATCACAAACTCCCGGAGTTCACCCAAACCCATGTCCATTGAGCTGGTGATGCCATCCAACCATCTTATCCTGTCATCCCCTTCTTCTCCTGCCCTCAATCTTTCCCAGCATCAGGGTCTTTTCAAATGAGTCAGCTCTTCACATCAGGTGGCCAAAGTATTGGAGTTTCAGCTTCAACATCCATCCTTGGGACACAGTAAAATTCCAGATTTGCAGGAATTGAGTAACCAAGAAGTCCGCTACCATGACTTCTTTCACACTGATGACATGATGAATTTCTTGAAACACACACAACTAAGTATCTTTTGTCCTCACTTAATGGCTCAAAGAATAACACTTCAGGTTGTCCATGGGATAAGAAGATACAGTTCTCAGTCTTTTGGACTCTGTGGGAGAGGGAGAGGGTGGGAATGATTTGGGAGAATGGCATTGAAACATGTATAATATCAAATAAGAAACGAATCGCCAGTCTAGGTTCGATGCAGGATACAGGATGCTTGGGGCTGGCGCATTGGGATGACCCAGAGAGATGGTATGGGGAGGGAGGTGAGAGGGGGGGTTCAGGGTTGGGAACACATGTACACCTGTGGCGGATTCATGTTGATGTATGGCAAAACCGATACAGTATTGTAAAGTTAAAAAAAAAAAAAAGATAGTTCAAATGATTTTTTTTTTCTGCTGCTCTGTGCAGCTTGAGGGATCTTAGTTTCCTGAGCAAGGACTGAAGCTGGGTGCAGAGCAGTCAAAGTGCCAAGTCTTAACCACTGGACTGCCAGAGAATCCCTCCAAAGATCTTTTTAAAATTAACTAATTTTAATTGGAGGCTAATTACTTTACAGTATTGGGGTGGCTTTTGTCATACATCAACATGAATAGGCCATGAGTGTACATGGGTCCCTCCATTCTGAACCCCCCTCCCATCTCCCTCTCTTTCCCATCCCTCCGGTTGTTCCAGAGCACTGGTTCTGAGTGTGCTGTTTCATGCATCAAACTGGCACTGGTCATCTATTTTTCATATGTAATATACATGTTTCAATGCTATTCTCTCAAATCATCCCACTTTCACCTTCTCCCACATAGTCCAAAAGTCTGTTCTCTACCTCTGCCTCTCTTTAGCTGTCTTGCATATAGGGTCATCATTACCATCTTTCTACATTCTATATATATGCATTAATGTACTGTATTGGTGTTTCTCTTTCTGACTTATTTCACTCTATATAATAGGCTCCAGCTTCATCCCCCTCATTAGAACTGACACAAATGCATTCTTTTTTTATAGCTGAGTAATATTCCATTCTGTATATGTTCCACAACCTCCTTATCCACTCATCTGCCAATGGACATCTAGGTTGCTTCCATACCCTAGCTATTGTAAACAGTGCAGCAATGAATGTTGGGGTACACATGTCTCTTTCAATTCTGGTTTCTTTGGTGTGTATGCCCAGCAGTGGGGTTGCTGGGCCATATGGCAGTTCTATTTCCAGCTTTTTAAGGAATCTCCACACTATTCTCCATAGTGACCATACTAGTTGGCATTCCCACCAACAGTATGAGAGGGTTCCCTTTTCTTCACACCCTTTCCAGCACTTATTTTTGTAGACTTTTTGATGGCAGCCATGCTGAAAGGTGTGAGATGGTATCTCATTGTGGTTTTGATTAGCATTTTCTGATAATGAGCGATGTTGAGTATCTTTTCATGTGCTTGTTAACCATCTATAGGTCTTCTTTGGAGAAATGTCTGTTTAGTTCTTTGGTCCATTTTTAAAATTTTAAAAGTTTTTTTGGGTCCATTTTTTGATTGGGTCATTTGTTTTTCTGGTATTAAGCTGCATGAGCTATTTGTATATTTTGGAATTTAATTCTTTGTTGTCAGTTGCTTCGTTTGCTATTATTTTCTCCCATTCGGAAGGCTGCCTTTTCACCTTGTTTATAGTTTCCTTCATTGTGTGAAAGCTTTTAAGTTTAATTAGGCCCAATTTGTTTATTTTGTTTTTATTTCCTTTACTTTGGGAGGTGGGTCATAGAGGATGCTGCTGTGATTTATGTCAGAGACTGTTCTACCTATGTTTTCCTCTAAGACTTTTATAGTTTCTGGTTTTATGTTTAGATCTTTAATCCATTTTGAGTTTATTTTTGTGTACGGTGTTAAAAAGTGCTCCAGTCAGCACAATTTGTTAAAGAGATTGTCTTTTCTCCATTACATATTTTTGCCTCCTTTGTCAAAGATAAGGTGTCCATAGTTGAATGGATTTATCTCTGGGCTTTCTCTTTTGTTCCATTGATCTATATTTCTGTTTTTGTGCCAGTACCATACTGTCTTGATGACTGTAGCTTTGTAGCATAGTCTGAAGTCAGGAAGGTTGATTCCTCCAGTTCCATTCTTCTTTCTCAAGATTATTTTGGCTACTCAAAGTTTTATATTTCCATACAAATTGTGAAATTATTTGTCCTAGCTCTGTGAAAAATCAAAGATCTTTTAAAGTAACTTGGAAAGGTAATATTTTAGAAATGATACAGGAGGCCATAGAAAGACAAATATTTCCTTTGAAAAAAAGAAAAGAAATTTAAGAAGCCTTTAGTCAAAAAAATCTCCTTGTCAGATGGACTTGTCAGGATAAGATCAAAATGCCTATCAGATTGGATGAAATTTGGTTGAGCCTGGTCTTTTTCAGAAGTCCCATTTCCCTACATTTCCTAAACCTGAAGTTATAGAATATAATGACAGCAAGATGTCCTTTCAAAACAAAATCTGTCTGTTTCTAAGTGTATGTCTTGATTCCTCTGCTGAGAGTTTGGGAAATGTTTTCTTCATGGAGTCATAAAATAGGGCAATTTGAAAAAATTGATAAAAGTTTAGAAATGTTATTTGTTGTTAATCACCTGAGATGTAAAGGAAAAAACACTGAAGTCCTTTTGGACAATCCTTACCACCCCCAGTATGAGTTATTTATTCCTAGGTCTATAGAAAGCTCAGGGAAAATTCTGTTGTTTGGGATGGGCAACTTCACTCAAGAAGGTTTCAAATATTGTGCTCCAGGAAATTATACACAATGAAACACAGATAAATTGTTTAGTTTTTCTTGAACAAGACGACAAGAAGCCATAGAAGAAATTCCAGGATGAAAGAAGGACATCCCTAACTTTTAGGCACAAGAGACACCAAATTTTAGGAGACAATAGAAGATGTAATTACATTAAGCTGTGGATTTGTTTGGTCCTTTGCCCATAGATGATAGAAATAGCTGACCAGATTACTTGAAGTTTAGAATCCTTCAATGGTTATCTGATGCCATTACTGTATTTCTCATAGAGAAAGTAAATTTTGTTTCTTCACCATATATACCATCTCTGCAGGAAGTAGGGGACAATGGCATATATTTATTCATAGATATATAATATCAAGAAGATTTTGGTGTATCTACTATAAATCATGACATTAAAAGATGCTTACTCCTTGGAAGGAAAGTTATGACTAACCTAGACAGCATATTGAAAAGCAGAGACATTACCTTGCCAACAAAGGTCTATCTAGTCAAAGCTATGGTTTTTGCAGTAGTCATGTATGGATGTGAGAGTTGGACTATAAAGAAAGCTGAGTGCCAAAGAATTGATGCTTTTGAAATGTGTTGGAGAAGACTCTTGAGAGTCCCTTGGACTGCAAGGAGATCCAACCAGTCCATCCTAAAGGAGATCAGTCCTGGGTATTCATTGGAAAGACTAATGCTGAAGCTGAAACTCCAATATTTCGGCCACCTGATGCAAAGAGTTGACTCATTTGAAAAGACCTTGATGCTGAGAAAGATTGAAGGCAGGAGGAGAAAGGGACGACGGAGGATGAAATGGTTGGATGGCATGACTGACTCAATGGAGATGAGTTTCAGTAAACTGCAGGAGTTGGTGATGGACAGGGAGGCCTGGCGTGCTGGAGTCCATGGGGTTGCAAAGAGTTGGACATGACTGAGAGACTGAACTGAACTATAAATCAAACCCATGTACAATAGATGTGCCAGCAGAATAATGGTCCCACAAAGATGTCAACATCTTAACTCTGGAAGCTGCAAATATATTAGCTTACATGGAAAAATGAATTTTTATGATCTTGAGATGGAAAATTTATCCTGGATTACCCTGATGAGCCAGTGTAATGATCTGGGCTTTCATAAAGGAGAGGGAAGTAAGAGAGGAAGAGGTAGGGAAAGGTATAATGACGGAGGTGAGGAAGAGAGAGAGAGATCAGGAGGAGGAGAAGAAGGGGAAGAGGGAGGAGGAGGATAGAGGTGAGCTGTTTGATCCAAAAAGCTACACTAAACAGAGTTTGAAGACTGAGTGAATCACGAGGCCACTAACCATGGAATGCAGGCAGCACCAAGAAGTTAAAAAAAGGTGAAGAAATGTGTATTTCCCTAAAGTCTCCAGAAGGGATACAGACATTTTGATTTTAGTCCCATAAGATCCATTTTGAACTTTTGACTTCTAGATCTGTAGGATAAATTTGTTTGTTTTTAGCAGCAAGTGTGTGGTAACCTGTTACAGCAACGGTGGGAAACTACACTATGGAAGTGTAAGCGTTCTTGGATTCTAAAGTGAGGGGAGCTCAGGTTCTGTTCTGGGTCTCCCAGGGACAGGGTTACGACCTTGCTGAGGTTGAGTTGACTCAAGAACATGGAGAGTCACACACCGTTGCATTCCCTTAAGAAGACACTCATGAGTTATTTGTTCTGTTCTCTCTGAATGAGTGCAGTCCATGAGTGGGACAGGGCTGTGGTAGAGCAAGGCATTGAATCTCTCAGATCTGTGGGGTCCTCCCCATGTGGACAGCATCAGTGGTATAAGGGAAGCCACATTAACTCCTGCTAGGTTACACTCTGCAACCTTGGCTGAATCAAAATTTAGTGTGAGGAGGATGTTCAGCCCCTCCTGCCAAGACTTGACCCACTTAGAGTATGCAAAGGGAAGCATGTGGTTAGACCTGATTGAGTTAATCTAAGAAAATGGTCTTAATTTGGAGGGAGGAGACAAATGAGGCAACTGAGGGTTAGAAATATTTTGCAATTTTGAAGCAATTTGAAAAGCAATTTGACCAAGCTCACACTTGGTTGAGCTAATATTTCATTCCAGATTTGTTTCAGCCTGGGAACTAGGATCTGCACAATGCTCTGGGATCATAGGGAAATATTTTGGTTTAATTGGTAGACAGAATGGTTAATAATAAAAAATATAGCAGGACAGATAATTACCTTGATATTTCCAAAGGAAAGAGGCACCATAAAATAATCAATAATTTTTTTTCTGATATTTTACCCCCTTAATAATCAGGGAGTTCATTCACTCATTCATCCTTGTTTAGTAAATAATTTCTGATCATTTGGAAAATGTTAAACACTGGAGAGAGAGATTGATGAATAAGACAGCTTCTTCCTCTTCTTGCAGGTGCAGATTATTCACTCATTAAATTAACCAATCATGTAGCAATTATGCATTGAGCATTTCTATATGTCTGGCACAGTGTGAAATGTTGAAGATATAACCGACAGGAAAAGCAAAATGGTGCCTATAGACAGTAAATCTAGAAGGAAACAGATATTAATCAAATAGAGAAAATCAAGAGCAAAGTGACTCTGACAAAACTCTCTAGGGGCTATTGGAGAGAAACATGGAAGAATCTGATCTAATCTGAGCAGGTACGGGCTTCATGGAGGAATCAACATATAGAGATATGTCTAAAGGCGTACATAGTTTTGAGTCAAGGAATAAAAAAGAGTGTTTTAAAGAGAAGGAATATGTGCAAAACCTTTGTCCCAAAGAGGCACATTGAATTTTCAAAACTGAAAGAAATTTGATGTGGCTGGAATAATGGTGAGTACATGGTGTATGAAGCCGGAGAGGAAAGCAGGAGATGAATTAAACAAATTCTCACTGACGTATGGCTCTTGGTTTTGACCCTATATGTAATGTTTTTACCAAAGAGTGCAATAATTTTATTTGTGTTTTGAAAAGATCTTTCTGATTTCTGGGTAAAGGATGAATTGGGAGGTGACAAGGATGGAAAGAATAGTCAGTTAGGGGAGCACAGCAGGTGTTTAGGCAAGCTGGCAGCCTGGCTAACGAGGAGGTGATGCAAGTTGAGATAGCAGGAGAGATTGTGGGCATATTGAAAAGATAAGAACAAAAAGATCAAAGGTGGTAGGTTGTGATGGTAATAAGATAACTGTTGACAGTAACTTTCAGGATCCAAACTTGTGCCAAAGGATGAATGTGGTATCATGAAGACTGAGGACACCATGGGAAAGAACTGGATAGGATAAAGATCGCAAGCCTTAAATTGGAAAGCTGAGTTGATGATGACTTTGAGATACCAAAAATGTCAAATACTCCATACTCCTTTAGATTTCAGAGGAGAAGTAAGAGATAAAGAAACTAATGGTCACCATTTGCAGCTATTGTGACTGAATCTAAGGAATTAATGTTGTTGTCTAGGAGAAAAGAATAAAACAGGAATTAAAGTTGTTCTGGAACCTATCCCTTGTATGGAACTACAAAGGAGACAGAGAATAGCAAGAGAGAATGGAAGAAAGCAAAGAGGAATATATAAGTAGAATCTAGTGAGGATAAGGATGGAGTGTTTTAAGAGAAAACAGTGGAGAATGATCAGAAATTCTGAAAGACTTTCTGGGAGATGAAAATCATTGTAAATCTGAGATATTTGTTTTGGTGAAATATAGGGGAAAGAAACTATAATTTGTGTGGGCTGAAGACATGAGTTTAAGGCAGAGAAATAAAGACAGAAATGTCAACTCTTGGCTGGTAGCTAGAAGATGGCCAAGAAGTACATGTTTGTAAGACAGAAGAGAACCAAACATATATCCATGGCTATGGGAAAAATGCTGTTGAAAATGAGAGGAAAGAGTGAGGGAAGAAGGGTAAAGGGAAGAGAGAATGAGAGAATATGTGTGAAAAAGAATGTAAGGAAAATTGATAAGTATTAATAATGGGATTCAAAGCATAGGTGGAATAATTGTCTTCAGAGAGAAGGATTATTGTCTCAATGATACAAGAGGATACATGCTGATATTTGTTATGGCATAGAGTTCACAAAGTATCATCAAGAGAACGTTGATTTTCTTTGTGAAGTAAGTGCTGAGAACATTTGTTGAGAAAGGGCGAAGTGGTAGAAGATTCAATGGTGGAATCAGTGCTTATGGAAGTTGGGGGGGACAGGTAATGTGAGAAATGCAGAAGGGCTTCCAGGCAAATAGTATTTTCCTTTCAGTGAGATGGAAGGCATTAAATAGAAGATGGAAGAGGTCAGAAAATATAAGGAAAATACGTTTGTAAGTCTAAACCAGTAAGTGTTGTTTCTTGGTCCTCACTGCCATGAATTATCTTGTGTCTCTCCTGCTTATCTTTTTTTGGTTTTGTGGTGGGTAGAGGGTACCAAGGGGCCTCCCCAGTGTCTCGGGGGTAAAGAATCTGTCTGCAGTGCAGGAGACCTGCATTCGAATCCTGGATTGGGAAGATCCCCTGGAGGAGTGCATGGCAACCCACTCCAGTATTCTTGCTGGAGAGTCCCATGGACAGAGGATCCTGGCATGCTACATCCATGGGATAGCATGGAATCAGACACGACTGAAGCAACTGCGCACAGCACAGCAACAGCACAGAGAGTGCCCAACATATTGGGCAATCTTGTTAAAAAAGTCTAAAATTCCAGCTAACACCTTTCTCTTTGGTGCACACATAAGCACATAATCTCCCCCCATTTTCTGCATTTGGAGGGGTGCTGCTGAGTGTTACATAGAGACAGGTGTACAGCAAAATGGTAGGATAATGTGACTCTGAATAGAATGTACCTCACCACTTCAGATCATTGATAGTTGCTTATTTAGTTAACCATGCATGGCACATAGTAAGTGTTCAATAATAATACTGATATGATTCAAGATGGACACAGT
Organism: Madoqua kirkii; assembly: GCA_006408675.1. Lineage (NCBI taxonomy): Eukaryota > Metazoa > Chordata > Mammalia > Artiodactyla > Bovidae > Madoqua > Madoqua kirkii. Next base: position 16,387 of record SJYC01019287.1, on the reverse strand, counting down.
TCCCTAAGGAATACAAGTGAAATACATTTTGTAAACAAACTGAGACCACTGCTAATGGTTAGTATGTGTGTGTGTGTGTGTACAAGTGCATGCTCAGTAGTGTCAGATTGCATACAACCCAATGGACTGTACCTGCCAAGCTCCTTTGTCCACGGAATTTCCCAGGCAAGAATACTGAAATTCATTGCCATTTTCTACCTAGAGGATCGCCCCAGGGTTCAAATCCAGGTATCTGGCATCTCCTGCATTGACAGGCGGATTCTTTACCACCAATGCCACTTGAGAAGGAGTCAAACAGTAAACAAAGTGTAAGCAATCCTAAGACAGCAACAGCTCATATGCAGTTGTCCAGTGTGCTAGGCATGTGCTGATCAATGAATTGGTTAGTGAAGTGCTCTGGAGGCAGTGCATGATCTTACCTCACTGTGTTTGCAATCATCAGACATGGTCCTGCTGGACAGCGTGTACTTCTCAGATTTGGCTTTGGCTTTCCTGATTCTTTTCAACCACTTCCTGTATTGCTCACGGACCTGCAAAGCATGCTCTGAGTCAGCTCACCTGAGAGGAGTGAGGATGGGAAGAGTCCTGAGAGGGAGTAAAGACAGTGGTACCTGCTGGCTGAGGAGGCAGTACACCAGGAAGATGAAGACGCCCTGCAGGCTGTTGATGATGGTGAAGAGGTAGGCCATGATGCGGGCAGCTGGTCCCACCTGCAGGAGTCCCAGAAACCACGTGCATCCCAAGATGAAGAGCTGAGCTGTGGCTTTAAATGTCAGCATCCTGGGTAGGAGGAGAAAGTAAGTTCCTGATACAACCAGAGCCATTCTCATCTTCACGCATGGATGCTCCTTCCTTTCCCTGTTGGTAATGACTTCTCATACTGGGTTGTGATTGGTTTTACTCTTTGCTGCCAAAGATGCTCCACAATAGAAATGCCACTGAGGTCTAGAATGACATTTTGATTTGCATGGAAAGGGAAGCAACTCTTCATAAGTTGCAAAAGCTTTATGATCCTCTGTGGAGATACCTAATTTCATTCAACCAACGTTCCCTTTTCTGAGTGGAGCCAGCAGCTGAGAAGGGAGAGAATAAAAAATGCATTTATGATCAAGAAGATGTGATACATATTTACAATGGAATATTACTGAGTCAGACAGAACCAAATAATACCATGCATCACACTCTGTGTTGGATCCTGGGCATTAAACATCACAAAGGCGAGATTTCTATTTTCATAAAGCTCATGATCTACTCAAATGACTAATACAACAAAACAGTAAGATGCATAATTTAGAAAAGATAATGGTAGAAATGCAAAAGAAAGCATCAGATATGCACAAGATTTCTTGGAACAAAAAACTGCCTAAACCTCCCGGAAGATTTAATGTCACTGGATTTTTACCAGGAAGAGGAGTGGGAGAGAGGTGAGAACGAGCTTGAAATGTGGGGTGTGAAAGTGTACTAGACTGTGGAAGTGGTCACAGATTCCTCTAAGTGCTTCATGGGAACATAATTGTTCTCTGCACAGTTGTCAGAGGAATGCTGACAAAGTCCAGAGAATGTTGCTGAGGGAGTCACAAGGTCACAAACTAGAATTAGAGATGGATAGAGAACACCACTGGGTCTGAACTTGCTGCCTTAGGGCACCTCCATTCATTTTAGTCTGGGTTTCCTTAGGAAACCTGAGAATGGACACAAGGAACTGTTTAGGTACAGGCCTTCACCTTTGCAACCACACATCTGCAGGGCTGTCAGTCTCTTCTCCATCTTACCTCGTGTTCTGGAGAGTGGACACCTCACTGTTGAGGGAACAGAGTTTGCTTTTCAAAATCCAAAGGGTCATCAGAAAGAAAGCTAAATTGACCTTCAGGAAACCAGAAAAGATTTATTGAATAAAATGTCAGTCCATTGTCCAGCCTGTCCAACATCATTTCCACACTTAAGTAGTTTCTATTTTTAACCATATTAGTGTGTTAAGTTTTAAGAATGGTCTTAGAAAGTGGAACCAAACCCATGATAACCCAGGAACACTCCTGTTCTTGTCACCTCTGTCACCAGCCCATGTCCCCCACTTTTAGTTCTCCTCTTTAAATGATGCTTAGCTATTAAAATAATGCTTAGCTTAGTATTAAAGATGCTTTGATGTCATCACTCACAGAGAAGATGGCACAGACTGGTCCAAGGAAACCCCATTTAAATCCCTTTTCTGAGTGGAGCCAGCAGCTGAGAAGGGAGAGGATAAAAAATGCATTTATGATCAAGAAGATGTGGTACATATTTACAATGGAATATTACTGAGTCAGACAGAACCAAATAATGCCATCTGCAGTGACATGAATGGACCTAGAGGTTGTCATACTGAGTGAAGTAAGTCAGACAGAGAAAGACAAATATCATATGATATTGCTTATATGCAGTATGTTAAAAAAAGCATATAAATGAGCCTATTTACAAAACAGAAATAAAGTGGCAGATGTAGAAAACAAATTTATAGTTACCAAGGGGGAAAGGGGGAGGATAAATTGGGTGACTGGGATTGACATATACATGCTACTATATTTAAAACAGATGACTAATAAGGACCTACTATAGAGCTCACGGTACTGTACTCAATAATTTGTAATGACCTATATGTGAGAAGAATCTGAAAAGGGGCTGAATATATGTATATGGATAATTGATCACTTTGCTGTACAGCAAGAACTAACACAACATTGGAAATCGGCTATATTCCAATGAAAATTAATTTAAAAATGAATTTGCATTGCATATTAGTGCATATATATGGAATCTATAAAAATGGTACTGGTGAATTTATTTGTAGATCAGGAATAGAGACACAGGCATAGAGGACAGACTTGCGGACACAATGAGGGGAGAATGTGGGGTGAACTGAGAGAGCAGCATTGAAACGTATACATTGCCATGTGTAAAATAGTGAGTGGGAAGTTGTTGCATAACACAGGGAGCTCAACCCAATGCCCTGTGACAACCTAGAGGCGTGGGATGGTGGTGAGTGGGAGGGGGTATCAAGAGGGCGAAATATATGCATATTTACAAATGATTCACATTGTTGTACGGCAGAAACAAACAGGACACTGCAAGGCAATTATCCTCCAATTAAAAACAGATATTTAAAAAGTGACTCTCTTAAAAAATTAAAAAAATGCCTGTATCCTTAGGGATCTATAATAATTATATAATTCACTCATTACTCTAAAAGTATTGAGTGTCTCTTTTTTGATAGGTTCTATGATTGTCTCTGACAATACAGTGGTGAAGAGACTGTACATGTAAATCTCATATTGGCAGGAGATACACAATTTAATGATAAAAAGGAAGGTTATGACAATGTATCTTTGAATGTAATGCTCAGTTTTGGGTCTAAGGAAATAGAATGGTTAAGGAAGATTCCCAAAGAAATCATGTTTTAGTAGAAACAAGACCTATGAGTAGATGTCCCTGAGATAAACAGGGTTGAAGCAGGGATGTCTGTAAATGTGTTAGTTTTTGAGAGTCTATAGTTTTAAGAGCCTTTCTTGGATTATTCAATTTAATTTTTTATCTGCTGTAAAACTCATACACTGCTTTTTAAAAAAATTATGGTTTTACTGAGATATGATTTCACATCCAATAAAATTTACCCATTAAAGTTGTACAGTTCAGTGATCTCTGGATAGTCACAGAGTTGTTCAACCATCACCCAGTCTAACTTCAGAACACTTTCAACTCTTTAAAAAGAAACTGCATTCACATTAGCATGAGAAAATCCTCATTCCTACTTCCATGCATCCCAACCCTGATCTTAGGGTACCATTAATCAGCTTCCTGTGGATCTGCCTGTTCAGGATACTCACATAAGTGGAATCATACAGTATGTGGTCTTCTGCGACTAGATTCTTTCACTTAATGTTTTCAAGGTTCATTCATGTTGCAACATGGTTTATGGCTGAAAACTCATTTTTAGTCTTTCTTCATAGCTGAATAATATTCTATTATATGGCTATGCTACATTTTGGTATGCCTTCATCAGCTGATAGACATTTATGTCATTCTCAGGCTTTGGGTATTCTGAATAATGCTGCAATGAACATTGATGTAATTTTTTTGTGTGGATTTTCATATGTTTGGGATATATACCTAAGAGCGGAATTGCTGGGTCCTGTAGTACCTACATATCAAAACTTTTGAGAAACTGTCTTCTACAAGTGGTTGCACTTTCATTTCAACAAGCAATGTACGAGGGTTATAATTTTTCCATAACTTTTCATTTTTTAAAAAAATTGTCAGTCTTTAGTTCCTTTAATTATTTAAGTGAATGAGTATGAAGTGATGTGTCCTTTTGTGAGTTTTGATTTGTATTTTCCTAATGACTAATGATGTTGAAAATCTTTTCATGCACTTATTGTCACTTACTTATCTTTGGAGAAATCTTTATTCAAAATTAGTGTCCTTTTTTGAGGAATGGTGGCGAGTGGTAAAGAATCTGCTTTCCAGTGCAGGAGATGCAAGAGACTCAGGTTTGACCCAGTGTCAGGCAGATTCCCTGGGTATGCCAACCCATTCCAGTATTCTTGCCTGGGAAATCCATGGACAGAGGAGCCTGGAAGGCTACAGTCCCTGGTGTTTCAAAGAGTTGGATACATCTTAGTGACTAAGCAAGCAGCCAAGGAATCACTGTTGAACTTGGTATTAGAGACAGAAATTCTGTTTTCAGAAGAACAATACTTGACATGAATACTTAACCAGATTGAGGGAGGGTCATAACTAGGAACCAGGCAGAAAAACTGAAGACAGACCTGGAGTCAAACCGAAAGAGGACTTGGCCTTTCTGAGTCACAACCAAGAAAAGACCTACAAGTGAAAGGGAGCATGTCCAGGGCTTCTGGTTCAAGATGGAGGAGTAGAAGGATTCTGCTCATCTCCTCCTGCAAAACACCAAAATCACAACTAGCTGTTGAACAACCACAGACAGGAGGATGCTGGAACCTATCAAAGAAAGATACTCCACACTCAAAGACAAAGAAAAAATGGCAGGAGATGGTAGGAGGGGCACAATCATGATAAATCAAACCCTATACCCACCTGGTGGGTAACCCACAAACTGGAGAACAATAATACAAAAGAAGATCACCCACTGTTGTGAAGGTTTGAAACCGCATGTCAGGCTTCTAGCCTGGGGACCCAACAAAGGAACTGGGAATCCTCAGGGAATCCTTCTGACTGGGAAGGCTAGTGGGATTTGACTACAAGACTTCCACAGAACTGGGGGAAACAGAGACTCTACTCCTGGAGGGCACAAACAAAACCTTGCATGCACCAAGACTCAAAGGAAAAGAGTAGTGACTCCACAGGAAACTGAACCAAAACGACCTGCTAGTGTTGGAGGGTATCCTGTAGAGGTGTGGGCCAGCAGGGGCTCATCACAGGGACAGAGGGGACTGGCAGCAGCTGTCTGGGAATGTCTCCTTTGGTGTAAACCCTCTTGGAGAAATTAACCTGACCAGAGAGCTCCTAGAGCCAACAGAAACTCAGCCAAAAAACTACCAGAGAGGAAGTCTCATCCATCAGCATATAATTGAATTAAAGCTTTATTAAGGGCCTGCCTACCAAAGCATGACCCAGGTTTTCCCACCACCAGTCCCTGCCATTAGGAAGCTTACCCAAGCCTCTTAGCTTCCTCCATCAGGGACAGACAGAAGAAGCAAGAAGAACCCAAATCCCACAGCAACCAAAACAAAACCACACCACAGAAAGTTAATCAGCATGAAAAAGCAGAAAGTCACATCCCAGATGAAGGGACAGATAAAACCCCAGAAAAACAGCTAAATGATGTGGATACAGGCAACATTCCACAAAAAGTGTTCAGAATAATGATAATGAATATGATTCAGGATCTCGGGAAAAGTATGGAGGCAAAGATTGAGAAGATACAAGAAATGTTTACCAAAGACCTACAAGATACGAAAGAACAAAGAAGCAGAGATGGCAAATACCCTAGAAGGAATCCATAAGAGAATAACTGAGGCAGAAGCACGGATAAATGACCTGGAGGACAGAATGGTAGATATCACTGCCATAGAACAGAATATAGAAGAAAGCATGAAAAGAAATACAAGCAGCCTAAGAGACCTCTGGGACGTTAAATGCATGAACATTCACATTCTAGGGGTCACAGAAGGAGAAGAGAGGTAAATGACCTGAGAAAATATATGCAGAGATAATAGCTGAAAACTTCGCTAACACGGGAAAGAAAATAGTCAACCAAGTCTAAGAAGCACATTGAGTCCCAGGCAGGATAAACCCAAGGAGGAACACACTGAGACATGTGGTAATCAAATTGGCAAAAATTAAAGACAGAGACAAAATATTAAAAGCAACAAGGGAAAAATAGGAAATAACATACAAGGGAACTCTCATCAGGCTATCAGCTGATTTCTCAACAGACACTCTACAAGCCAGAAGGAAATGATATGATGTATTTAGAGTGATGAAAGAGAAGAATCTATAATCAAGAATACTCTACCCAGCAAGACTCTCCTTCAGATCTGATGAAGTCAAATGCTTTCCAGACACCAAAGTTAAGAGAATTCAGTACCACTGAACCAGCTATACAACAAATGGTAAAGGAACTTCTCTAGGCAGGAAACAGAAAAGGAAAAAGCCCTACCTAGAGAAAATGCACCCAAAACAATTACAAAAATGGTAATAAATCATATAGATCAATAATTATCTTAAATGTAAATGGATTAAGTGCGCCAACCAAAAGACAGACTGGCTGAGCAGATGAAAACATGTCCAGGTATATACTTTCACTCACCAAATCACTCTGTGTGACCCCCTAGATTGTACGTAATTATTTTATATTGTTAGCTTAATCATGTTCCCATTATGGTTTGCAATTGTAATCATCTTTTATTTTTTGTCTGGCTATCAATAGTGAAAACTGATGAGCATCTATTCTGTGATTCTGTAACTATTAAATTGCCAACACCTGTTGGATCATAGAAAAAGCAACAGGATTCCAGAGAAACATCTACTTCTGTTTCATTAACTATGCTAAAGCCTTTGACTGTGTGGATCAACACAAACTGTCGAAAATTCTTAAAGAGAAGGGATTATCAAACCACCTTACCTGCTTCCTGAAAAATCTGTAGGCAGGTCAAGAAGCAACGGTTAGAACCAGATACGGTACAACTGACTGGTTCCAAGTTGAGAAAGGAGTATATTAAGGCTGAACATTGTCACCTTGCTTATTTAACTTATATGCAGAGTATATCTAGTGAACTGCCGGACAGGATGAAGCACAAGCTGGATTCAAGACTGCAGGGAAAATTATTAATAACCTCAGATATGCAGGTGACACCATCTTTAGGGCAGAAGGCAAAGGGGAGCTAAAGAGCCTCTTGATGAAAATGAAAGAGGGGAGAGAAAAGCTGACTTAAAACTCAATATTCAAAAACTAAGATCATGGCATCTTGTCCCAGCTGCTGCTGCTGTTGCTAAGTCACTTCAGTAGTGTCCTACTCTGTGCATTCCCATAGATGGCAGCCCACCAGGCTCCTCCATCCCTGGGATTCTCCAAGCAAGAACACAGGAGTGGGTTGCCATTTCCTTCTCTACTGCATAAAAGTGAAAAGTGAAAGTGAAGTTGCTCAGTTGTGTCCGACTCCTAGCGACCCCATGGACTGCAGCCCACCAGGCTCCTCCGTCCATGGGATTTTCCAGGCAAGAGTACTGGAGTGAAGTGCCATTGCCTTCTCCACTGGTCCCAGCACTTCATTGCAAATAGGTGGGAAAACAATGGATACAGTGACAGACTATTTTCTAGGGTTCAAAAATCACTGCAAATGTGATTGCAACCATGAAATTAAAAGACACTTGCTCCTTGGAAGAAAAGCTATGACCAACCTAGACAGCATATTAAAAAGCACAGGCATTACTTTGCCAACAAATGTCCCTCTAGTCAAAGCTATGCTTTTTCCAGTAGTCACGTAGATGTGAGTGTTGGACCATAAAGAAAGTTGAGCACCAAAGAACTGATGCTTTTGTATGGTGGTTTTGGAGAAGACTCTTGAGAGTCCCTTGGACAGCAAGGCGATCCAACTAATCCATCCTAAAGGAAATCAGTCCTGAATATTCATTGGAAGGACTGATGCTGAAGCTGAAACTCCAATACTTTGGCTACCAGATGTGAAGAACTGATTCATTTGAAAAGACCCTGATGCTGGGAAAGACTGAAGGCAGGAAGAGAAGGGGAAGACAGAGGATGAGACAGTTGAATGGCATCACTGACTTAGTGGACATAAATTTGAGCAAGCTCCAGGAACTGAGGATGGACAGGAAGCCTGAAGTTGTGCAGTTCATGGGGTCACAGAGTCAGTCATAACTGAGTGACTGAACTGAATGGAACTATTACTCACTTAGTATTATTGTATCATGATTGGTCAGCAGAAAAATTATAGAATTCTATATCACCAAAACTAGCATCTATTAGAAAAATCTGTAATCGCTTTTTAAAGTCCATATATATATCAGAATTATCTTGGAATATTTGAAAAATACAAGTGCCCGGGTATTGCATTTCTTTTTTTTCCTTTTGCCAGAGCTCCAGATATGTTTCTAAAGAGCAGCCACATTAAAAAACAACTGGACCTTTTACTTTTATCTAGTTTCACTTTTTCTATTTCATATTCATGGCTCCCATTTCATTTAGTTTATGTTTTCCAATGTCTTCATCTCTTCTTTTTTTTGAAATTCTTTCTCAAGCATCTATCAAATGTAGTACAAAAGTTTTGTTGCTGCTGCTGCTGCTGCTAAGTTGCTTCAGTCGTGTCCAACTCTGTGCAACCCCAGAGATGGCAGCCCACCAGGCTCCCTCGTCCCTGGGATTCTCCAGGCAAGAACACTGGAGTGGGTTGCCATCTCCTTCTCCAGTGCATGAAAGTGAAAAGTGAAAGTGAAGTCGCTCAATCGTGTCAGACTCCTAGCAACCCCATGGACTGCAGCCTACCAGGCTCCTCCATCCATGAGATTTTCCAGGCAAGAGTACTGGAGTGGGTTGCCTTTGCCTTCTCTGACAAAATGTTTAGTATACATATATATAAATAATATGTGTAATATATATTTTCAAAAACATTAATTTTTGCCTAACTAAACAATTTATGACATTTTGATTCCACTTGCTTGACTTAGTATGGATAGAATGCTAGATTTCTAATTTTAAAAAATGGATATGCAACAAGCAACAAAGGTTTACTGTATAGCACAGGGAACTGTAGTCAATATCTTGTATAATAACCTGTGAAGTGAAGTGAAGTGAAGTCACTCAGTCGTGTCCGACTCTTTGCGACCCCACAGACTGTAGCCTACCAGGCTTTTCAGTCCACAGGATTTTCCAGGCAAGAGTACTGGAGTGGGTTGCCATTTCTTTCTCCAGGGGATCTTCCCAACCCAGGGATCAAACCCGGGTCTCCCACATTGGAGGCAGACGCTTTACCCACTGAGCCATCAGGGAAGCCCGTAATGACTTATAATGGAAAATAATTTCAAAAATATTACATATGTTCATGTATAACTGAATCAAACACACACAGAAGAATTATACTTTTGAAATTTAGTAATGTTTATCTTTTTGCCAGTTTTTCTAAATGTCCTATGGACATATAAGAATAATGTATAAGATTCAAACTTTTAAATATATGTGTGTAGCATGTGATTAATATAAATGATATAAATATGAAGGTCAACACCAAAATCAGATTGATTATATTCTTTGCAGCCAAAGATGGAGAAGCTGTATACAGCCAGCAAAAACAAGATTGGGAGCTGACTGTGGCTCAGATCATGAACTCCTTATTGCCAAATTCAGACTGAAATTGAAGAAAGTGAAGAAAACCACTAGACCACTCAGATATGACCTAAATAAAATCTTTTATGACTATACAGTGGAAGTGAGAAATAGATTTAAGGGCCTAGATCTGATAGAAAGAGTGCCTGATGAACTATGGAAGGAGGTTCATGACATTGTACAGGAGACAGGAATCAAGGACATCTCCAAGAAAAAGAAATGCAAAAAAGCAAAATGGCTGTCTGAGCAGGTCTTACAAATATCTGTAAAAATAAGAGAAGTGAAAAGCAAAGGAGAAAAGGAAAGGTATACCCATTTAAATGCATATTTCCAAAAAATAGCAAGGAGAGATAAGAAAGCCTTCCTCAGCTATCAATGCAAACAAAGAGAGGAAAACAACACAATGGGAAAGACTAGAGATCTCTTCAAGAAAATTAGAGACACCAAGGGAACATTTCATGCAAAGATGGGCACGATGAAGGACAGAAATGGTAGGGACCTAACAGAAGCAGGAGATATGAAGAAGAGGTGGCAAGAATACACAGAAGAACTGTACAAAAAAAGATCTTCATGACCCAGATAATCATGATGGTGTGATCACTCACCTAGAACCAGACATCTTGGAATGTGAAGTCAAGTGGGCCTTAGAAAGCATCACTACAAACAAAGCTAGTGGAGGTGATGGAATTCCAGTTGAACTATTTCAAATCCTGGAAGATGATGCTGTGAAAGTGCTGCACTCAATATGCCAGCAAATTTGGAAAACTCAGCAGTGGCCACAGGACTGGAAAAGGTCAGTTTTCATTCCAGTCCCTAAGAAAGGCAATGCCAAAGAATGCTCAGACCACTGAACAATTGCATTCATCTCACACGCTAGTAAAATAATGCTCAAAATTCTCCAAGCCAGGCTTCAGAAATACATGAACCATGATCTTCCAGATGTTCAAGCTGGCTTTGGAAAAGGCAGAGGAACCAGAGATCAAATTGCTGACATCTGCTAGATCATCAAAAAAGCAAGAGAGTTCCAGAAAAACTTCTATTTCTGCTTTATTGACTACACCAATGTCTTTGACTATGTGGAGCACAGGAAACTATGGAAAATTCTGAAAGAGATGGGAATACCAGACCACCTGATCTTCCTCTTGAGAAACCTGCATAGGTCAGGAAGCAACAGTTAGAACTGGACATGGAACAACAGACTGGTTCCAAATAGGAAAAGGAGTACGTCAAGGCTGTATATTGTCATCCTGCTCATTTAACTTATATGCATAGTACATCATGAGAAATGCTGGGCTGGAGGAAGCACAAGCTGGAATCAAGATTGCCAGGAGAAATATTAATAATCTCAGGTATGTAGATGACACCACCCTTATGGCAGAAAGTGAAGAGGAACTAAAGAGCCTCTTGATAGTTAAAGAGGTGACTGAAAAAGTTGGCTTACAGCTCAACATTCAGAAAATGAAGATAATGACTTCCAGTCCCATCACTTCATGGCAGATAGATGAGGAAACAGTGGAAATAGTGGCTGACTTTAATTTTTAGGGCTCCAAATCACTGCAGATGGTGATTGCAGCCATGGAATTAAAAGACGCTTACTCTTTGGAAGGAAATTTATGACCAACCTAGACAGCATATTGAAAAGCAGAGACATTACTTTGCCAACAAAGGTCCATCTAGTCAAGGCGATGGTTTTTGCGGTGGTCATGTATGGATGTGAGATTTGACTATAAAGAAAGCTGAGCACCAAAGAATTGATGCTTTTGAATTGTGATGTTGGAGAAGACTCTTGAGATTCCCTTTGACTGCCAGGAGATCCAACCAGTCCATCCCAAAGGAGATCAGTCCTGGGTGTTCCTTGGAAAGACTGATGTTGAAGGTGAAACTCCAACACTTTGGCCACCTGATGTGAAGAGCTGACTCACTGGAAAAGACCCTGATGCTGGGAAAGATCGAGGGCAGGAGGAGAAGAGGATGACAGAGGATGAGATGGTTGGATGGCATCATTGACTTGATGGACATGGGTTTGAGTGAACTCTGGGTGTTGGTGATGGACGGGGAGGCCTGGTGTGCTGTGGTTCATGGGGTTGCAAAGAGTCGGATGACTGAATGACTAAACTGAACTGAACTATTTAAATTATTAAGACATCATTCAGGATGTTCCTCTATTATTTTTAACGCAATTGATAAAATGTTCTCAGAGAAATATTAATGTCTCACTATAATTATATATTTTTTCTTTTTCTTTATATTTCTTTTGATTTTTGCTTTATATGTCTTTGTTGATAAGGTGTTTAATGGTTTATGATATCTACTGTCTTTGTGATTTGTACCTTTTATCATTAAAATGTTAATCTGTTTCATTTAAAATAAATAAATTAAAAAAAATGAGCATGTCCACAGAGACTGATGGGTTAATTTGTCTCAGATTCCAGCACTAGCAAGTCTGGAGCGAGAGGCTGTTCCCACTATGAGCCTGGAGAGTGAACCCATCCTGGGATAGTTTGTGTGGGAAATGTGGGGTGGAGAGTCATGGCTTGGCAGGGGAGGTTCTTAGGAGGTCTTAGGACTTTCTCCTCTCCCAGTTCCCAAAGGCTATGTCCATTGTTAAATTGAGTTATTTGTCTTTTCCTGTTGAGTTATTCAATTTAATTTTAACAACAGTGAAAAGCAGAAGTTCTCTTATCAAATAACTGATTTGAAACTGAAGCAAAGAGAACTTAAGTCTATTGCTCAAAGTTTTACAGATAGAAATCACTCTTGGTTTTACATTAAAACCAAGAGAGTGAGACATTCTAGAACAACAGAGAACATAGTGGGACATTTCAGGAAAATATAGCAGCCACTGAGAAGAATGAAGTACACTTCATTACATTAAGCATGAAAAATCTGAAGTGTTCAAGGATTCCTGGGGAGAGCTCAGTTGACGCAGATAACACCAACTTTAGCAGCATGGTATGGTTAAGTGTGCACGTTCTGGGCGAATGACTTCCCGAACAGGAGACTGACGACCTTGGTAAACTCGAACACCTCCTAACGAAACCAAAATACAAGCAAAATAACTAAAACCAACCATTTCAAAACTCTGGCAGTTATCCAAGGTCACAGGACAAAATGAAAGTCGTTGATCCAAGAGAAACTGTAGAACCTCAATAAGATGGGGGAAAACAGTCTGTAATGTTTCCCTTTGAACTATTTCCATTCCATCTCTCCCCAGCTAAGTGGTGCAGCAGCCAAAAGCTAAGAGCATTGCAGGCAGTAAAGATGTGTGACTGTTTTTGGAGCTTCATTAAAAGCATCATCATTATACCCAGAGCACAGTCAATATCTTTTTCTGACCGTTTAGCTCCCTGGGAGCTCTTTTTTAAAATAACTAAGTTTATTTTTAATTGAAGGATAATTACTTTACAATACTGTGTGAGTTTTTGTCATATATCAACATGAATCAGCTGTCGACAAAAAAAAAAAAAAAAAAAAAAGATGTTTTACTTGAGAGTTGCGAGTTTAGTTTTATTTGGGGCAAAATGAGGACTGCAGCTCTGAGAGACTGCTCCAAAGCGGCAGTGGGGGAAAGTCAATATATAAGGTTTTGGTGAAGGGGGAGTTTAATGCCATGAAGCACTCATTTTACAAAAGGCTTTTGTTAGTCATGAGGATGTCACCATGAAGGGATTTAGTGCTTCTCTAGATGAGAAACTAAATGAGGAGATGCAAGGATTGAGATAATAAAATCTGTTCCTAAAAACATCCAACTATCTAAAGACCTGTCTCACCAGATTCTCTGGAAAACAGAGTGCCTCACTCCATCCTAAACTCCCTCAGGGATTGTGAAGGTCAACACTATAGCAGCATGGGGTTCCATCTCCATAGAGGCAGATGGCAAATGCCTTTGTTGTTCAGTCGTTAGCAATGCTCTTGGTAAATGCTGATTTGTAGTTGACACAGCCATAGGTATAGCAATGACCTTTCCCTCTTGAACCACTTTCCCACCCCATCCCACCCCTCTAGGTTGTTACAGAGCCCTGATTTGAGATCCCTGAGCCATACAGCCAATTCCCACTGAGTAATGAAGGTCAACACTATAGCAGCATGGGGTTCCATCTCCATAGAGGCAGATGGCAAATGCCTTTGTTGTTCAGTCGTTAGCAATGCTCTTGGTAAATGCTGATTTGTAGTTGACACAGCCATAGGTATAGCAATGACCTTTCCCTCTTGAACCACTTTCCCACCCCATCCCACCCCTCTAGGTTGTTACAGAGCCCTGATTTGAGATCCCTGAGCCATACAGCCAATTCCCACTGAGTATCTATTTTACATACAGTAATGTATACGTTTCCATGTTGCACCTTCCATACAACCCACCCTCGCCTCCTTTCTCCCAACACCATCCATAAGTCTGTTCTCTGTATCTGTGTCCCCACTGCTGTTTAGTCACTCAGTCATGCCTGGCTGTTTGTGATGCCCTGGACTGTAGCCCACCAGGCTCCTCTGTCCATCAATTTAGAAGGAAAGAATACTGGAGAGGGTTGCAGTTTTCTTCTCTGGGGGATCTTCCTGACTCAAGGATTGAACTCGTGTCTCCTTTATTGGTAGGCATATTCTGGGAAGCCATTGGTACCCTGAAAATAGGTTCATTGGTACCACTTTTCTAGATTCCATATATATGTGTTAATATATGATTTGTGTTTTCTCTTTCTGACTTACTTCACTCTGTATACTAGGTTCTACGTTCATCCACCTCACTAGCACTGACTCAAATACATTCCTTATCATGACTGAGTAATATTCCACTGTGTATATGTACCACAGCTTCTTTATCCATTCATCTGTTGCTGGATATCTAGATTGCTTCTGTGTTCTAGCTATTATAAATAGTGCTGCAATTAACATTGGGGTACATTTATTTTTTTCAATTTTGGCTCCCTGAGAACTCTTTAGTCTCCAAATTTGGTGGTTTTTTGATTTGGGTGACAGCTCATCTTAGTGAGGGGACATAACAAAAGCCCACCTTTAGGACATTACCAAAATAACACAAATTACTGTCACATCTCCATTTTCCCAGAGATATGATCTCAGGTGCAGTCAACTAGATTGTGAATTTAAAAGGAAGTACTGGAGAAAATCAGGGACTTGGGAAATTTTGAAAAGCTCTGAAATATTCCCAGAAACCCTTGGATGCACAAGGTTATATCCATTCTCAGAGAAGACCTGAGAAAGAAGACAACAGTTTCTCATCTCTGGCTGATCTTGAGGCTTGTGCAGTCAGGAAGTAAAAGCCCAGACTGTTAAGTAATCTTCCTGAAGTCTGAAGGTGTGGCTTTTCACTCAGATGCCTTTGTGGAAGTGTGCAAAACATATAGGCAAAGCATTTAAGGAAATCTTATGGCCAAACCACTAGATTATACTGAACCAGATATGAGCTCCTAGGCACCTAGAACTAAAAAATAAAAATAAGAACCTAAACTAAAACTCAAAGGCCACACATTGCAGGCAATTATCAATACACAGAGCTAGTCTAGAATGTCATTAAACTATTAAACAAACAGCAGCAAACTACAAACAGGAAACCTTGGAAGGCAGAGGAATCTGATAACTGGAGTGTTACAATGCATTATCTAAAACATCTAGTTTTAAACAATAATTATAATATCCCTGGTGGCTCAGCTGGTAAAGAATCTGCCTGCAATGCAGAAGACCTGGGTTTGATACTTGGGTTGCGGAGATCCCCTGGAGAAGTGAACCGCTATCCACCCCAGTATTCTGGCCTGGAGAATTCCATGGATTCTATAGTCCATGGGGTTGCAAAGAGATGGACACGTCTGAGACTTACTTCTAAGCAACATACAAAGAAACAGAAAAATATGCTACATACAGAGGAAAAAAAAAAGGGAAGTGTCTCTGAGAGGCACAGATAAAGAGGATGTGGTACATAGACACAATGGAATGCTATTCTGCCACAAATATAATGAAACTGTGCCATTTGCCGCAACGTGGCTGCAACTGGCAATGATCTCACTAGAGAAGTAAGTCAGACAGAGAAAGATAAATACCACATGACGTCACTTATCTATGGAATCTAAAATATGACGCAAATGAACCTATCTATGAAACAGATAAAGACTCGTGGATGTAGTGGCCAGACTTGTGGTTGCCAAGGGGGAGGGAGTTCAGGGAGGGATGCAGTGGGAGGTCCAGGTTAGCAGATGTAAGTGATTACATGTGGAATGGATAAACAAGGCCTTGTTGCATAGCACACAGAACTCTGTTCAATATCCTATTGAATAAATCAGATGGCTGATAAACACATGAAAAGATGCTCAACATCACTCAATATTAGAGAAATGCAAATCAAAACTATAGTGAGGTATCAACTCACACTGGTCAGAATTCAGTTCAGTTCTGTTCAGTTCAGTAGCTCAGTTGTGTCCAGTTCTTTGTGATCCCATGAATTGCAGCACACAAGGCCTCCCTGTACATCACTAACTCCTGGAGTTCACTCAAACTCATGTCCATCGAGTCAGTGATGTCATCCAGCCATCT
>SJYC01019285.1:0-12376 GCA_006408675.1 Madoqua kirkii | reverse complement strand
CAGAAGCAGAAGATATTAAGGAGAGGTGGCAAGAATACACGGAAGAACTGTACAAAAAAGATCTTCACGACCCGCATAATCACGATGGTGTGATCACTCATCTAGAGCCAGACATCCTGGAATGTGAAGTCAAGTGGGCCTTAGAAAGCATCACTATGAACAAAGCTAGTGAAAGTGACGGAATTCCATTTGAGCTGTTTTAAATCCTGAAAGATGATGCTGTGAAAGTGCTGCACCCAATATGCCAGCAAATTTGGAAAACTCAGCAGCGGCCACAGGACTGGAAAAGGTCAGTTTTCATTCCAATGCCAAAGAATGCTCAAACTACCGCACAATTGCACTCATCTCACATGCTAGTAAAGTAATGCTCAAAATTCTCCAAGTCAGGCTTCAGCAGTATGGGAACCGTGAACTCCCTGATGTTCAAGTTGGTTTTAGAAAAGGCAGAGGAACCAGAGATCAAATTGCCAACATCCGCTGGATCATGGAAAAAGCAAGAGAGTTCCAGAAAAACATCTACTTCTCCTTTATTGACTATGCAAAAGCCTTTGACTGTGTGGATCACAATAAACTGTGGAAAATTCTGAAAGAGATGGGAATAACAGACCACCTAACCTGCCTCTTGAGAAATCTGTATGCAGGTCAGGAAGCAACAGTTAGAACTGGACATGGAAGAACAGACTGGTTCCAAATAGGAAAAGGAGTACGTCAAGACTATATATTGTCATCCTGCTTATTTAACTTATATGCAGAGTACATCATGAGAAACACTGGGCTGGAAGAAACACAAGCTGGAATCAAGATTGCCGGGAGAAATATCAATAACCTCAGATATGCAGATGACACCACCCTTGTGGCAGAAAGTGAAGAGGAACTAAAAAGCCTCTTGATGACAGTGAAAGAGGAGAGTGAAAAAGTTGGCTTAAAACTCAACATTCAGAAAACGAAGATCATGGCATCTGGTCCCGTCACTTCATGGGAAATAGATTGGGAAACAGTGGAAACAGTGTCAGACTTTTTGGGGAGGGGGGCTCCAAAATCATTGCAGATGGTGACTGCAGCCATGAAATTAAGACGCTTACTCCTTGGAAGGAAAGTTATGACCAACCTGGATAGCATATTGAAAGCACAGACATTACTTTGCCGGCTAAGGTCCATCTAGTCAAGGCTATGGTTTTTCCAATGGTCATGTGTGGATGTGAGAGTTGGACTGTGAAGAAGGCTAAGTGTTGAAGAATTGATGCTTTTGAACTGTGGTGTTGGAGAAGACTCTTGAGAGTCCCTTGGACAGCAAGGAGATACAACCAGTCCATTCTGAAGGAGATTAGCCTTGGGATTTCTTTGGAGGGAATGATGCTAAAGCTGAAACTCCAGTACTTTGGCCACCTCATGCAAAGAGTTGACTCACTGGAAAAGACTCTGATGCTGGGAGGGATTGGAGGCAGGAGGAGAAGGGGATGACAGTGGATCAGATGGCTGGATGGCATCATGGACTAAATGGACGCGAGTCTGAGTGAACTCTGAGAGTTGGTGATGGACAGGGAGGCCTGGTGTGCTGCGATTCATGGGGTTGCAAAGAGTCAGACACGACTGAGCGACTGAACTGAACTGATGAATAATCTGAAAGAACATAACCAAATACTTTAAGGTAGTTATCTTAGCGGTGGGGGGCAGAGCTGAAATTATGGGTAATTTCCTCTTTCTATATTCTGTATTTCTCTAATATTTTCCCATGACAATTATGTATCACATTTGAAATCCAGAAAAAGCAACAAAGGTAAAAATTTAAGAAAAAATTCTATACTCTTCTTGAGTTCTCCGTTCATTAGAGCTGGGAAGTACTATGGGTTCATCAGCTAGTCAAACACCTTCCTTTCACCGAGAATTTGAAAGCTCATCTCCTTAAGTAAGATTGAAATTGAAGATGAAATAGCTCCAGAAATGGAATCAAATATTCTAAGATACCCCACAAACCCCCAGTCCCGCCCAGTATCCTGGGTGCTGCTGACGATACAGGCAAAGCAAGCCAGGATCCAGGGCTCCTAAAGAGACACTGGCAGTGGGGCTGGGGGACAAAAGTTCTAAGGTTCAATTCTTAAGTGAAAGAAATTGTGTATTAATATTAGTAAATCAAAATTTATTTTAAAATACAGCATTGGAAAATTCCCAGTTCCTCTGGTTTAAATGAACTTTAAAAATATTTCTTTTGGTTATGTCAGTAAATCACATTTATTCTAGAAATTTAAAAAATATTAAAAAGTATGAAGAAGAAATAAAAATAATCTATAATCATGGTTTTCAGAGATAATCAAGATTAGTATATTTGTATACTGATATTTCCTTTAGTCTTTTTATCAATGTATACATATATTTAATAAAAGTAACCTTAGCTATTTTTCTCTGACAACACCTGGTGAACAGTTTTCCATGTCATCTTTGAAATATTATTATAGTAAAACATAAATAATTCATAACGATACTAACATAAAATTTTTGAGTAAGAAAAATTAGTTCCACTAGCACAAATAATTTTTCTGTATTATTTACTGCTGTGTCCTCAGTGGAGAGAATGGAGCCAATTCCTCATGGCACTCAATAAATGTTAGGGACTGACTCTCATTTGCCCAGGCAAGTGGTGCTGAAGCTTTAAGGTATATAAGAATTATCAGGGGAACGTGGAACTCTGCTCTGTGTGATGGTGGCAGCTTGGGATGGGAGGGAAGTTTGGGGGAGAATGGATACATGTAAATATATGGCTTAGTCTCTTTGCTGTCCATCTGAAACTATCCCAACATTGTTAATGGGCTATACCCACATACAAATTAAAAAGTTAAAGACTTTTTAAAATGATATAAGATAATAAAAAATTATCAGGGAGATTCTCTGGTGGCCCAGTGGGTTGGACCCAGCGCTTTCACTGCAGTGACCTGGGTTCAATAATTGGTCAGAGAACCAAGATTCCACAAGTTGCCTGCCCTGCAAGGCCAAAAGGAAAAAAGAACTATAAGGAGATTTTGTGAACTCAAAATTCCCACATCTCAGTCTGAATCAAAGATGCTGATCCAGATATGTTCAAATATCTTTATTCCACCATCTTTGGGTAAGTCTAGGAGATTCTGATGCCAGGACCACGCTCTGGGAACACTGCCTAGCACTAAATACATAGATGCAGATTACTGGATCAAAAACATATTTTTCAAGATAGATACTTTTAAAGACCTCTGCTTTTTATTGTTAATTTACCTTCCTGAAAGGTTTGGCCAATTTGCCAGTGAACTACACTAAAGAAGAGTCCTCTCTGCCTTTTAATAAATAAAATTACCTATTTTGCTATTTTGCTGTCTTTTACAAACAGTGTGTAGTTTCAATTTAAAAACTCATTACTGATTTGATAGGGATGACGAAGAGGAATTTTCTCACTAACAGTTTAAAAGCCTCACAAGAGAAAATCACAGTCATCTCTAGTCACACTGTCTCATATAAACTACCTCTACTTACCTCTTGGTTATCTATTTCTGGTCTTTGTTGTTTAAAGGAAAAAAATCACTACTATTTTCATTAAAATGGCATGTGCTGATTATAAAGAACATACATACCATGGAAAAAAAGTTATGTGTAAAGGTAAAACAGTGTCAGACTTTATTTTGGGGGGCTCCAAAATCACTGCGGATGGTGACTGCAGTCATGAAATTAAAAGACGCTTGCTCCTTGGAAGAAAAGTTATGACCAACCTAGATAGCATATTCAAAAGCAGAGCCGTTACTTTGCCGACTAAGGTCTGTCTAGTCAAGGCTATGGTTTTTCCAGTGGTCATGTATGGATGTGAGAGTTGAACTGTGAAGAAAGCGGAGCACTGAAGAACTGATGCTTTTGAACTGTGGTTCTGGAGAAGACTCTTGAGAGTCCCTTGGACTGCAAGGAGATCCAACCAGTCCATTCTGAAGGAGATCAACCCTGGGATTTCTTTGGAAGGAATGATGCTGAAGCTGAAACTCCAGTACTTTGGCCACCTCATGCAAAGAGTTGGCTCATTGGAAAAGACTCTGATGCTGCGAGGGATTGGGGGCAGGAGGAGAAGGGGACGACTGAGGATGAGATGGCTGGATGGCATCACGGACTCCATAAACGTGAGTCTGAGTGAACTCCAGGAGTTGGTGATGGACAGGGAGGCCTGGCGTGCTGCAATTCATGGGGTCGCAAAGAGTCGGACACAACTGAGTGACTGAACTGAACTGATAAAGGTAAAAAAAGCCCTGGGTTGCACCATCTAGAGATAATTAGAGTTAACATTAGAAAAGCATGATTTTAGACATCTTTCTAAGAGAAGAAGGAATAGAGAGCTGGTTGGCTGGATGGAGAGCAAGGGTAGACTTTCATAAAAATGGGGTCATACAATAGACAACAGTTGTTACACTACCTTTGTCATTACCTGGGTCCTCCTCTGGGATTCTGTTGACTGTTCCGTGCCAGGGTTACACTCTTCATTTGAGAGGGAATTCCACTCTTTCAGTGGTTTGCAGGTTGGGTTTCCACAGAAGCAGAACCTGAGTAGGGGAAATGAGAAGTGGCTGCATTTGGGAGGTGATCCCAAGAAGCACCAGAGAAGGCAACGGCACCCCACTCCAGTACTCTCGCCTGGAGAATCCTGTGGACGGAGGAGCCTGCTGGGCTGCAGTCCATGGGGTCACTAAGAGTCGGACACGACTGAGCGCCTTCTCTTTCCCTTTTCACTTTCATGCACTGGAGAAGGAAATGGCCACCCACTCCAGTATTCTTGCCTGCAGAATCCCAGGGTCGGGGGACCCTGGTGGGCTGCCGTCTATGGGGTCGCACAGAGCCAGACACGACTGACACTGGTCAGGGGAGAAAGAACGCAGGGCAGGCAGGGGAAAGCAGAAAGTGGAGTTCTTACTGAGGGCTCAGCAGGAACTCGGGCAGACAGCACAGAGCACACAGCAGGGCCCGCACGCAGGCACTAGGGGGGAGCCCCTGGTTGTCAGTCGGCTTTGCTGGGAGGAGGCATTCATTACTTTGCCAACAAAAGTCCATCTAGTGAAGGCTATGGTTTTTCCAGTAGTCATGTGTGGATGTAAGAGTTGGACTGTGAAGAAGGCTGAGCACTGAAGAATGGATGCTTTTGAACTGTGGTGTTGGAGAAGACTCTTGAGAGTCCCTTGGACTGCAAGAGATTCAACCAGTCCATTCTGAAGGAGATCAGCCCTGGGATTTCTTTGGAAGGAGTGATGCTAAAGCTGAAACTCCAGTACTTTGGCCACCTCATGCGAAGAGTTGACTCACTGGAAAAGACTCTGCTGCTGGGAGGGATTGGGGGCAGGAGGAGAAGGGGACGACCGAGGATGAGATGACTGGATGACATCACTGACTCGATGGACGTGAGTCTGAGTGAAGTCTGGGAGATGATGATGGACACCTGTATATTGCCTGGTGTGCTGCCATTCATGGGGTCGAAAAGAGTCGGACACGACTGAGCGACTGAACTTAACTGGTGCTGTTTGTTTTACCTTGTGAGTCATAGGATTTCGTTAGACAATGAGGGGTTGGCCAGACCTCCAGGGCCTCAAGAGTTCCAAGAACTACTCCCTTATCTAAAGTTCTTTCTGACTACTGTGCTTGCAGGCAGGTATGGAATCTGTGCGGTGTCTAGGGAGGTCAGAAGCACGTCAGAGACCTGGTCTCCTGAAGCCTGAGCAAGACTTCCTCCGTTTTAATGTCCCTAACAAAAGACCTGATCTCTCACGCCTCTCATCTTTGATCTCCTTGGAAGTTTCGTGAAAATCTAAAACTTAAAAATTAACTCCTAGAGTTTTCTATGTGAGGAAACTAAAGTGAGAGAGGTGAATGGACTGACATCTCTTGTGAGTTCACTGAGGGAAGTCGGAGATTAAAGTTAAGGTATCTTGGCTTCTTGGGTGGCTCAGTTGTAAAGAATATGCCTGCCAAGCAGGAGTCTCAGCTTCGATTCCTGGGTCAGGAAAATCCCCTGGACAAGGAAATGGCAATCCATTTCCGTATTCCTGGCTGGGAGATCCCATGGACAGAGTCATCTTGAGGGCTACTGTCCGTGAGGTCACAAAGAGTCAGACGTGACTTAGCAACTAAACAACAGTTATCTTGACTTGTTTGATACTACTGTCAAATTGTAGGTTTCAGATCTACAATCTAAGGCAACTGTCAAAGATGCTGTAATGGGAACATATTTAGTAGTCCCAAGACCTACTCATATGTTCTAAGACGTAATAACGTTTTTAGCAAGAGTTCTGCTTTGGTGGCTTATGCTCACTTAGGGAATTGCTCTTTTTGTTAAATCCTTATGGTCAACCTGTCAGCCTCCATTTTGTCTTTGCATAATGATTTTTTTTTTTTTTTTGAAACTACTAAATTTTCAATTGTTTCTGATTGGTTGGTTGGGATTGTCATTAAAAAAAGCAAAATATTAAAAATCAGTGTCATAGTTTTCATAATCATTTAACAGATAAGCAAAACATGCTACCCAAGAACAGTTTGAAATTTGGAGAGAATACGTAGCCCTGAGAATCCATAGCCGTAACCTTAAAACTTAAATGGCTTATTGATTAATGAACTTGTTAAAATCTCTTGCTTCATATGATGGGCCTGGGGGTGTGCTGTGTATATATGGATATTTTTTTTTTCTCTAGGGAAGAGATGCAGCTTCTACATTTTTTTTTCTTGTTAGATTTATTAAAGCTTTACAGTTTCACTGATTGCTCAGAAGCATTTAGTGAGCCTAGCATATAATTTCAGGTGTATATTTTATCCTGCTACTTGTTCTTTAAAAACTGAAATGCATTTTTTTCAGTCAAGAGAAAGTTACTTTATTAAAATTGCTAATGTAAGTTACTCTTTGATTTCTGAAATATTTTTGTCCATGTTAGGTGAAGATATGATTTTAAAAGGAAGCTAGAATTTATTGTTTTAAAAACACATATATTGGGTAGTTGTATTAAGTATTTCCTACTTTAATATATGTATATACATAAATATTTTTAATATTTGGCTTCTTCCCTGGTAGCTCAGACAGTAAAGAATCTGCCTGCAGTGCAGGAGACCCAGGTTCAATCACTGGGTTGGGAAGATCCCTCAGAGAAGGGAATGTTTACCTACTCCAGTATTCTTGCATGGAGAATTCCATGGACAGTGGAGCCTGGTGGGCTCCGTGGGGTCACAAAGAGTCAAACACGACTGAGCAACCAACACACTTTAATATGTGTGTATACATAAATAATTTTAAAGTATGAAAATTTACATTGTATAATTCTCTGTTTAGAAGTCTAATTTTTATACTCTTTGGGGGTGGTGGTATTTACTTTCCATGTTCTGTTTTCATTCACTTCAAAGTAAACCTTTGTCCTTGATTTTAAATTATTTCTCAGGAGTTTAGTGTGTATACATAAATAATTTTAAAGTATGAAAATTTACATTGTATAATTCTCTGTTTAGAAGTCTAATTTTTATACTCTTTGGGGGTGGTGGTATTTACTTTCCATGTTCTGTTTTCATTCACTTCAAAGTAAACCTTTGTCCTTGATTTTTAAATTATTTCTCAGGAGTTTTCAGCCCACTCCAGTGTTCTTGCCTGGAGAATCCCAGGGATGGGGGAGCCTGGTGGGCTGCTGTCTATGGGGCCACACAGAGTCGGACATGATTGAAGTGACTTAGCAGCAGCAGCAGCAGGGGTTTTCTCCTTTATGGCAGTACATCCTTTTGGTTAAATGTGCTTATTAGCAATTTTTTTTTCTGCTTGAGCTTCCAACGAGAAGAAAACCGTAGTCATGAAACCCAGGCTTTCCTGGAAGCCTTGGTTTATCCCAGTCATGTGACCTTGGGCCTCATGGGAAAATAAGAGCCGTTTTTGGCCTCAAAAGTAATTCTGGGTCTTTTTGCTTAATCTTTAAAAGTGCTTAGTGAACTACAACTGATAAATAGTTAGGTTTATTCATGATAATTGAAATTTCTGAATTTTTCCCTAACTGTTGTAAGATACTATTTTGCTCAGTGTCAAATATATGGAGGAAATTCAAATTAACTATAGTCAACCTTACAAGTATAATTACATAGACCACTGTGAATACTTGATCTTATCTGGGAGCTGTATAGTTTTCTTCCAGTCATGACTGAATTTTAAAATAATCCTGCTTCTCACTTTGAAAGTCAATGTCTTATTAACCAATTGAGTGCATTTTTTGCCTACTGAAACAAGAAAACAAATTAAAAGGGTCAACCTGCCAAGGCTTTTAGTTTGGGGATCAGAAATATCCAAAAGGAAAACAGAAAATAATCATGGAGGCTCTTTGGAGAATCTGAAGTCCTTATTAGTGTTGGTAGTTGTAGCTATTGTTGTTGTTTCAGTTCAGTTCAGTCGCTCAGTTGTATCCGACTCTTGGTGACCGCATGGACTCTAGCCCACCAAGCTCCTCTGTCCATGGGATTTCCCAGGCAAGAATATTGGAGAGGGTTGGCATTTCCTTGTTCAGTGGATTTTCCCAACCTAGTATTGAACCTGTGTCTCCTGCATTGGAAGGCAGGTTCTTCACCACTGTGCCACGGGAAGTCCCCAGTTGTAGCCATACAGAGTTATTAAATGGTAGCTATGCAGAGTTATTAAATGGTAGGAGTGGAGAGAACCAAGTAAAAACCTTCATTTTACATTTGATGAAAATAATACTGAGGCTAAATAAGTCATATGAAATCCAAGGAATATTTCTTCTTAAGAATGTAAAAAATAATTTGATGCTTAATTTTAATTCTTTTCCTTTCTTAATTCTCAGCTGTCAGGATTTTGACAATTTTTTCTTCAGAATACTTTTTGAATTTATGTTTCCCTTTTCATAATAAAAATTGTTAAAAATGTAGCTTTCCAAGCCCCAGGTGAGATCTGTTGCATCAGTATCTCTGAGAGTGGGGGCTCAGGAAAGCAGTCTTCACGTGCTCCACCGCCATCAGTGCTTTCATCCGTGGCTGCATGTTAGAATCATCCCCAGTACCAGATCTAGCAATGTCCAAGGCTCCGCGATGATTCGGTGTGCTGTCAGTGTTGAGATATTGCCCTTAGAAGTGTTTATAAATCAGCTCAGGGGTCTGGGGATCTGGAATGGGCCCTGAGAGTCTGAATTTCTGATAAGCTCCCAGGTGACCTAATTATTGCTAGAAAAACATGTGGAATACAAAGCAGCGAATGCTTACATTTTGTGAACAAGTATGAATATTTTGCTCCAGCCGTTCTCTGTACCAGTGATAATTAACTTGACTGTATATTAGAATCATTCAAGTATTAAAATAAAAAACCTGGAGTTTCAGATTTAGGAGCCCTGGATTAATACTCAGCCATCTCTAGTTTTATTTAGCAACACTGATGATTCTAATGCAATCCCAGGGTTTAGATCACTTTTGCTCTATGTTGCTGCTTTATGATGTTCTTTCTGAATCTTGCTGTTTCTTTACTGACTGAAAGTGCTTCTGAACCTTTTTTTGAATATTGTCCCGCACAGTAAAAAATGATAATGTTTGTGTGGCGTGAGTGTGAGAGTAAATGGTCTCACCCAGGGGGCACTCTGCTGGCTCCCATTCTTGGTACCACTGGTTGAGTAGCTCTGACAATACCCCCCCTCCCCCGCCCCCTTCCCTACGCCACCGGTGTTCATAGAGCTCTGAGAGCCAGACACACTGTATATATAGTGAGTGAGCCTTCAGTTGATACCTCATTATTGTGAGTATCATGTGTATTCTGTATCATCAATATCAGTGATGGGAATTCTTCTGCTATGTTGGATCAGAGTCCACATCCAGCTTTATTGTAGCTGTCTTTTGGCTACTCAACATAAATCCTCACCGAAGTTGTAATCATGTCCTGAAATCCAACCTCTCCCCCTCACTTCTGCTTACCCAATCCGACTTTAATAAACCCTGCCCTGAGTGGCCATTATTGATCTGCCATCTCAGATTTCTTACAGTTCATAGACTTTGTGCTATTTGCTTGGGTGCGGGTGTTCTCTCATTATTTTATGTACCTAAATCTTATCTGTCAAAGATTTTATCTTTAAAGGCGCAGATGGTTGGCTTATATTTTAGTCTCAAGTACTATAGCATAGGGAACTGTGATAAAGGTAACTTTGGTGGAAAGTTTTTACTTTCACTTTAGGTTTGAAGGATTCATTAACGAAAGAGTGCCTTACAAACACATAAACAATTTCAAGATTATATAGATTATTTGACTTAATTTAAATATACACTCATTAAAAGAAAAAAATTAGAAACATTGGAGAGAATAGCACTGTTGTTTAGTCACTGTTGTGCCTGATTCTTTGACACCCCATGAAATGCAGCACACCAGACTTCCCTGTCCTTCTCTATCATATATGTGAAACATACATGTGTAACAGCAATACATCACCAACACCCAGACTTGAACAGTGCTAGCGAGTCCTGAATGAGAGCAATCTGGAGTCCCAGTTGGGCAAAGGTCCCAGGCAGTGGCCAGACTGTGGGTGAGACTTCAGATTGCAGCTTTGAGGGATGCCACTTAAAATACTGACACACAAACTGATACCATCATTAGTCTGCATACAGAAAAGCAGCTCTTTTACAATGCTGTTTGTTTCCTCCTGTGAGTCACAAGACATCTTAGGGAACAGGGAAGAGGGGGTTGGCCAGACACTCAGGGGCTCAAGAAAATTCTAAGACCCACTCCCTTTCTTACCTAAAGTGCTTCCAGACTTGCTGTGCTTGCAGGCAGGCATGGATTCCAGGCAGTGTCCAGCAGGTTAGAAGCAGATCAGAGGCCTGCTCTCCTGCTTCTGAAGCCTGAACAAGAATTTCTCCATTTTAACTTCCCTAACAAGGTGTAATGAATTTTCCTGGTGTCTCAGCAGCAAGGAATCTGCCTACCAATGCAGGTGACACATGTTTGATCCCTGGGTCAAAAAGATCTTCTGGAGGAGAACATGGCAACCCACTCCAGTATTCTTGCCTGGGAAATCCCATGGACAGAGGAGCCTGGCGGGCAATCTGTGGGGTCGCAAAGTCAGACACAACTTAGCGACTAAACAACAGCAATACAACAAGCAAGGTTTAGTACCTATTGGCAGGACAGGCTTCTCAAAATACCACTTTTGAATGCCTTTAACTTTGAAGGACGAATTAAGAGTTTTCAGGCATATTGTATAGTTAAAATGAAAGTCGCTCAGTCGTGTCTGACTCTTTGCAACCCCATGGACAGTAGTCCATAGAATTCTCCAGGCCAGAGTACTGGAGTGGGTAGCCTTTCCCTTCTCCAGGGGATCTTCCCAAACCAGGAATCGAACCAGGGTCTCTTGCATTGCAGGCGGATTCTTTACCAACTGAGCTATCAGGGAAGCTCTCAGGAAGCATTATTAAAATGCTAGGTATTTCAGAGGATCGTTGTCCTATGTAGCCTATGTGAAGGGTGTGTGGTGAGATTAACCAGAAAAAGGCCAGAATGTGGGCTCCATGGTATGAGCCGTGGAAAAGCCAATGGGACTTCAGACATGGGGAGGAGATGCTTAAATCTGTGTGTTTAGAAAGCTACTTCCTTCTCTAGGAAAGACTGTTGTGAAACAGGTAGACTACTTCCTAGTGACTTTCAGTTTCTGAAAGGAAACTTTTAAACTCTGAATGTCCCTTGAAAACAACTGTTATTACTGTTAGGAAGAGGTTTAATATGGAACTTGTCAAGATTAATTTGAAAATCTTGTCCAGTGGATTTAAAAAGAGTACTTAACTTCTTTTTATGTCATTTTGTCACTTGGGCATTAGGGAGGCCAAAACTGCAGAATGTTTTAAGTACGGATTAACCTCAATTTAGGAATAAGTTGTATTTTTAAATTTTTCAAGTCATTTTGGACTTAGAATGTATTTCTCCATATAAATATTGTTGCAAGATGAAGTCATCAAGTACATGAAGATTGAAAGGGAGGCAGCTTTGTCACTGTGGAGAGAAACTGAGGCTCAGGAGGGAGGCTGTGTCCAGGTTCTTGCTTTGGGGGAAATACCCTTTCAGAGGCCTAGTTTTTCATCTGTAAAATGAGAATAAATACAAGATTGTTGTGAGACTCAAAAGAGCGTGTGCAGGTATTCTGAGAACTAAGGCAAGTCCTAGTTATGAAGTGCACGTGTAAGGGATTCAGTATAGGGTGGGTGGGCAACTGCAGTTGTGGCTGGAGTTCTGTGGCTGGCAGGTTGTCACAGAGGGGTGAAGGGAGCCACAGCACCCTAGCTTCGGAAGAGAGGAAGGACTGTGGGTGTCCACCTTTAGCGTGCAGAAGACTCGGCTGAGGAACCTCAGGAAAGCAGGTCGTGGAGTTCCACCTCGAGGAATCCT
>SJYC01019281.1:0-12231 GCA_006408675.1 Madoqua kirkii | reverse complement strand
CTAAGATCTAGTTCAAATATTAAATTTTATCTTTTTTAAAAAAAGTAAATGGGTATCTTTTCTTAGAAAGGAATATGAAAAAAATCATTATTAATTTTTGGGGTCTTTAATGATTTTATGGAAATGAATATTATGATTGCATGGTTTAGAAAATGTGAAAACTAGATTTGTGTGTTTATAGGTATTACATTACCTTTACATGTCATTTGCCGAATACTGTTCCTTCCTTATCTGAGATTCATTTAACTGGATGCACTTTTCCCCTGGTGGGAGTGAAGAAAGGAGCTGAGATGGGAAGGCAGTGCTATCAGTAACTGTTTAATGCATCCCTAGGCATTCTCCAGGACCTACCTGGGTTGTGACTTCCTCAGTGACATCCTTCTTGAGGTTCTCCTGTTAAGCACGCTTCCCCTCGGCCCCCCCTTCATAGCATGCTGATGCTGCCGAAGGAGTATTGCCTGCTGCAGCAGGGCCGTGGCTGCCTTGGTGCTGTGAGATCTCAAGCTGGGGCTCAGTATCAGCACTAATCAGGGCTCTTGGTCATTTCCCATTGAGTGAGAGGAGGCTAATTTCCAGATGAACTGCGTTAGCCTGCTTAATTACGGAGGAGATAGAGACCAATAAATAACCACCAAAGTGCTTGTTGAGTACTTTCTGTGCATGTCTGCATTTACTGTTCCAGCAATGGGCTCACACAACACTCTTTTTAATAAGTGCTTTTTGCCTTTTAAGAATATTTAAAACCATCTTCCTAAATCATCTTTTCTCAACAGCATCATTTTTTTATGGCAGTAATACAATCTGTCATTGTTTATTTAGTTCATCTTTTATGAAAATTTTGGTTGTTTTCAACTTTTAAAATATCCTAAAGCTGCAATAAACATTCTTGAAGCAAAATCTTTACACATATCCATATGTTTTTTTAAACTCTAAATTTGTGGATGGGGATACACATATACTTATGTTGTTTTTAAACTATAAATTTGTGGATGTGGATCTGTTTAGTTCAACAGAATATAGGCCTGATGATTTTGATACATGGTGCCAAAATGCTTTCTAGATAGGATTAATGAAAATTACCACAGGCAGTGTTTTTGAAAATGCTTGTTTCTCTGAATTCTTGCTAATTTAATGGCTAAAAAAGTTAAGATCATGTGATGCATTTTGTTCATTGCTATATATTTGTGTATGTACGTGTATATTTTCAGTGCTATGTATTAAACGCACTTCCACTTTTAAAAATAATTGCTTATCCATGCCCTTTGTCTATATTTTTATTGACATTTTGCAAGAGCTCATTATATGCAGGAAGTTAATACTATGTTATATGGATACGACATTTTCCCCAGCTTTTTGTTTGCCCTTTAGCTTGGTACAGTATGATGTGAATGTATTTTTTCCTGTCAGAGCTATCATGTCTATGAATCTTTGAGATTTATGTTTTTTATTCATTCATATATGTAAACAAAACTTATTTTTAATTGTTATAATTATGTTTTTGAGATTTGCAGTTTTAAGTTATCTGAAATTTGCTTGAATACTCAGTTTTGGGGCAGGAATCTAACTTTTTATTTTTTCCAAATGGTCTTCTGTGTAACCTAACACTTGGGTGAGTGGTCCATCTTCTGCCTGCTTCTTTTTATTATTTCCGAAATTATTATACACATATGCATTCAACTACTTTCGGACTTTCTGTTCAGTGTTACCTTATGTTGAGGTCCTGAGAAATAGGCTTTAAGATGGAGATCTGTACCTGAAGTATATAGGGGAACTCCCTTGAGGGCAATATCTGAAGGGGGATGAAGGAATTAGGAGGAGGCAGGCGGAGGAGTTGAGCTGTGATCCAGTCACAGCAGAGGCCTCAGCCAGTCTCTGGGGAAGCTCTGGAACTGGGATGACCCTACAGAGTTGTCCCACCTGAAGCAAGGGCCTCTGACCTTTCTCTTCACCCCTGTTGGCTATTTATGGCTGCAGTTACCCTTGGGGAGGGTGACATTTAGTGAATTTACTCTCTGCTGCAGAGGGTAGCTCCCAGAGAGAGACGCAGAGGGCTGTCAGCCACCACCCTCCCAGCTGCTCGGGGAATGAGTGCCTCAGCCCTGGAGAGAGGCCTGTGGCACTCCACTGCCTCTGCCACAGTGCCTTTGATCTGTCTGGCTGTTCTTGTGCCAGCATCACACTATTTTAATTATATAAGTGGCAGATTTTATTATCTGTTAGGACATTTTCTTCAGTTATCTCCGTTTTGTCATTTTTCCATGTAACACATCTCAGTAGACACTTGAGATTTTCCTCAGCTTTGTTTTATGTTTATGAATTAATTTGAGGAAGAATTCATATCTTGAGAAATTAAATCTGTTCAGGAAGATAGAATATCTTTCTGTTTGTTCAACTCTTGTTTTATGTCCCTTAGTTGAATTTTATAGCTTTTGAAGATTACAGATTTTTTTTGTCATATCTTACAGATATGACAAAAAAAGATACAGTATCTTTTGTTTTATTCTTAGCCAGGGGTGAACAGGTGAAGACTGACCAGTGAAGAATCTACATAGAGGACTGTGAAACTCCTTTTACTAGATTTAAAGAGACCCAGATGGGAATGGTACAGGAAGGGAGAATTTGTCAATTATCAAAATATCTCAAAAATATTCTAGTAAGGAAACAGTTGAGGATATTTTTTTCTTAAAATGTCTCCCTCTCTTTTTCAATTAGGTAATCTTAGCCAGCTGGTACAGGATTTATACCAAAATAATGGATTTGATTGGTATTCAAACCAAGATATGTTGGACAGTTACCAGAGGAGAAGGACTCAGCCCTATTGAAAGCTGTGAAGGCAAGTTTCTATGATATTGTCCTGTTGTCTGTTGCAGTATAAAAAATTTACAGCAAACTTAGGGGTGTAAACAACAGCTTTATTTGTTTATGGTTTCTGCTAGTAGGGAATCTGGGCAAGGTATAGAATGGTTGGTTTGTTTCTGCGATGTCTGAGGACTCAGATGGCTGGGAACACTGGAATTAGCTTGGAGCTACTCCACCTACGTTCTGGCTGATGACTGGGGAACCTGCAAGGCTGAGCCCAGCTGAGCCTCACTGGAGCACCTGCAAGTGCCCTTGTCAGGCATCTTGTGCTTTTGTGTTAGGATCTCGGGGTAGTTAGGCTTCTCGTGTGGCTGCTCGGGGCTCCAAGTTGGATACTGCATGGCCTCTTCCACACGGCTTCTGCCACGGCCTGCTGAAGCGCTCACAAGCCCAGCCGGACTTTAAAGCAGGGGCACAGACCCCAGACCTCTACAGGACGAGTATCCATGAATTTGCAGCCCTGTGTTATAACCACTACAGCTACTCCTCTGGTCTTCTCTGTGTTCCACACTAGTGTCGTGTGTTCAAATGGGATCCCAGGCAACCATTTAATGTATCTGGCAACCGTTTTCAAAATAGTCACGTTTTAATGTGAATTGTCAGACACATAAACTAATCTATAGTTAAAGCATTTTTTTTTAAATTTTTAAAGGATTGGGAGATCCTGCTTGCTTTTATGTTGCTGTAATTTTTATTTTAAATGGACTGATGATGGCATTGTTCTTCATATATGGCACATATTTAAGGTAAGACTATTCATTTTTAATATGTATGGTTTATACTGTATACTAGAATAGTAAGAACAATGAAATAATGATTGACTTATAGTTCAGTTTTATGACAGTGTAATTTCTAATATATCTATTAGTAGATACAAACTTATTTCCTATTTGAATGATTTCACCATTGGTATAGCCAGCCACATTTAAAATAATTTAAAAGGCTTAAGTAGAGGAGGGCAGGGATATTTGATGGTGATGGTGGTGGTGAAGTCGCTCAGTCGTGTCCAACTCTTTGCAAACCTGTGGACTGTAACCTACTAGGCTTCTCCATCCATGGGATTCTCCAGGCATGAATACTGGAGTGGGATTGCCATTTCCTTCTCCAGGGAATCTTCCCAACCCAGGTATCAAACCCGGGTCTCCTGCATTGGAGGCAGACGCTTTAATCTCTGAGCCACCAGGGAAGCCCTATATTAAATATTCGTGGGCTTTTGTACATAAGCAGTATATATTGGTTACATAAAATATTGGGAACATAAGGGAAAGGACCATTTATTGTCAAATGGTGTTAGTGACTATTCCGCTAATGTTAAATAGAAATATAGTCTATACAGATATTTAATAACTGCCTTCATTTACTTCATAGTTGAGCAACATTTCTAAAACTAAAAGATTAACATATTTTCTGAGTTTTGTATTTCTGTTTCTCCTTTTTTTGACCATTTCTTCTACTACTTGTTTGAATTAATTTAGCTTCAAAATATCTTGAGAATTTTCTTTTTCGACTTCTTCCTGATTCTTTAAGGTCCAGAAGTATAGCATATGGATGTAATTTTCAATTTGGGTTAATGCATGTGAAATCTGCTATTATCCTGTTGTTTTCTTTGCTTTGGAAGTGTGGCATTTTCAGTTTAATACCTCAAGGATCTCTTGCATCCTAGCTTAGTGTCTGAGTATATACCAGTTGCTTGATAAATTTTGTCAAATGAGGAAGCTAGTAGAAGATCAACTTAAAATATATTTGCATAAAGATTTAAGATACTTTGATGCTAATATTTCTGACTTTGCTGTAAGTTTTTTGAATTATGTAATTAGGGGAGACTGAAATGAAAATTCGTGATTAAAAGATGATTGAAAAATTTTGTTTTTGAAACAAGATACACAGAACTAACTTAACAGAAGTATCTGGTAAGCAGGAGAGGAAGCTGACTTTTGAAGGAAAGCAAAGCCAGGGTGCTTTGTCTCATGAGGAACGAAGGTTAGATGAGTTTTGGGGGGATCTATTCATTTTGCTGAGTAGTACCCAGCTGTCTTTATTGCATTTGGGAAATCAGACTTTAAGAAAAGTTAAAACATGGAACATGACATTCTTATTAAATTGATAACGTGTAGTTATGCTGTTTTTTTAATTGAAAGAATTTCTAAACATTAAAAGTAAGCATGCAGTATCATTTTCTTATAATGCTTACTGTGACAGTTATTTCAAAGGTTGAAGACACAATATCTGCTGCAGAGAATATGAGGCTCTGGGTTTGGTTGAGGGATTCTTGGTGCTTTGGGGCCTGGCCAGAAATTTTTTAGTCTGCAGAGAGCAGTATTCTCCTTCCTTGTTCATTTGTTCAGTCTGGACCTGAAGTGCATGCTAAGTGGTCCCTTTCTGAGACTGCATGTTTGGGTTCTGAGAGCTTGGGGGTGGGGTGAGGTTGGAGATGCCAGCAGTGGTGGGTGTGTGTCAGTAGAAGATAGACAGCAAGGATAAAGTGCTTTCAGTTCTGGAGGCAGGAGAAATTTCTTCTGTGTGGAGTAGTTGATCTAGCTCTGTCTTGGAGGATCAGAGCATTTTGGATAGGTGGAGTCGAAAAGAACCCTGGGGAGAAGCATAGGTGGGCATTTTGGGATAGGGAGGGGGTAGAAAGCAGATCAGTTAACCTGGGATACAAATGACTGAGGAGGCATTGTGGAAGATCAGATTGGAGCAAAGAGTTGGGCTTTTTGATGAATGACCTTAATGCCAGACTGGTTGGAAACCTCTTCCGAGCAAATGAAGGAAATCAGAAGTGTGACCAATAGAGGGACGAGATTCAAAGCTGAGCGATGAACTCACGTGACCTTTGACCCTCACCTCACCCCAAAGTCAACCAGTGACCACTTCGGTAGTCTGTCAAACAGGAGGGCGTTACCTCATAGGGGATTTTAAGATGAGTTTAGTGAGTTGGGACCAGCAATTACTACTTACATGAAAAAAGAATACAAATATAAATAATAACACATACCATATTTATAAAATAGGTGTTATTTAGGGAAACTTCTGTTTGTTGCTTATTGTATATATGTATATACATGTATGTGTGCTGAGTTGTGGTGTAAAGTCTTATTTCTTACTGTAGTTTTAGGCTTAAACAACAACAACAACAAATTGTAGACCACTCACTGCTTAGGGTAGCAGGAGGGAGTGACTTTACCTTAAGAGGATTTGGGCCTTTCTGAATGGCTGTCTCTGGTTCTTCTCCCAGCTCTGAGGGCTGCGTCCGTCCTGTTTTAGCCGCACCCATTTTACGGCTCTGAGCCCCGCTGGCCCCCTTGGTGGTGTCTGACTCTTGTGCCTGGTGGCCTGCCCTCTGGAGCTGTGCTTGGGTAAAGAGACCACGCTAGTGTCACACGTTTTCATTTCCCTGCATAGTCTCTTTAGTCCTGCCCAAACACGTCCTAAAATCTAGAATCTTCCTAGCCTCCCCCATCCCCAAGTGAGCATTGTGGAGTCACTTCTGTTCTCTTGACAGTTGTACTGCACCCTGGGGGCCCAGGTGTGTAAATTATACTCTAGCAGGGACCTTGGTTTATATTACGGTGAATCCAGTCTTCTATCACTTTTTCTATCATTTTTTTTTTCATTTCATTTTTAAATGTTCTTGACATGAATATTTTTAGAGGTCTCAAATTGCTAGGTAGTTCTTAATGTTTTCTTCCTTGATTGTTAGGTTTGCCACCCTTCTAATTTTATAAAGTGGGATAAAGCTGCAGACTTCTTACCATGTGGGTTAAGAATAAAGAGGAGGATATCTTCAATTGAATTTAGAATCTTTTTATAAGAACTGTGTTTCTATTGAGAAATGAAAGTTGAAATTTCTTGAGCAGATTAGAGATGTATAGGCAAATTGAGTATGATGTTTTTAAATCCAGAAGTATATTTGTTTTAAGATAATACATATATAAGTTTTCTGAAGTCAAGTAAGCCAGTTCATTTCACAGAAAGCATACACAAGCGGTGAAATGGGGCTGGGCTGCCAAGCTCTGACTTGAGGAGATGAAGTAAGATGTTTTTGCAAACATGAGCTATGCATAATATACCTTTTTGTCTGGAATTCTCAGTATTTTAGTATTTCTTCAAAATACCTATTGTTAATTATTTTCTACAAGCTGTGTTGTTAAGTCATGGTTACAGTTATGTATTTCTAAGATAATCTGATATTTTTCAGCTGCAGACTAACAGTTTCTGGGGGCTAGTTTCTCAAGACCCCACATGTCCCTGTTTTGCAGGGAGGTTGGGACATGTGCCAGTAGTTAGCAGGCAGTTAGGAAAGTCCTCATTGCTGGAGAAATTCATTCATTCCTGAAAGATGGAATTCTGTTATTGATAAATGCCAAAAGCTTTTCTTGTTGGACCTGAAGGGCAGATGTCATGCAAGTAATATTAATCCTTTTTTTCTTTGTTGTTTGATTTTAGTATTATTCTGGAAATTAAGATTGTTAAGTAAAAATAGATTGGATGGTACATATAACTATTTATTCACCCTGAAGTTATCGTGTGCTGGTAAATGTTTAATAGCCAGCTCTCTGGAAAAAAATACATATCAAATAAAATTTATTGTAAATTTTATTGATATAAAAGATTTATACAAATAATACGAGAGTTTCTAAACAGGATTTCTTTTTTTCTTTTTTCTAAATAGCTCACCAGAGATACTCTGACTAGTTCAAATAAAAGAGGGATGTGGTCCTGGGATACAGAGGTCTTGTGGAATTAGGGAACAGGAAACCAACTATTTGGGCCTCGTAAAAACTGAAACTGGGAATTTGAAAGGCCTTTTACCCAAGGAGGCCTATCCTCTCCATATCATCTCACTCTCCTTTTCACTCTTACTGGATTTGTCCTCTGTCTCTATTACTTCTCCAATAGAGGTGTCTGTCTGGGTGTGTGTGTGTGTTCCAGAAGTACATCTGTTTCACAAGTTTGTTGGTTTTAATCATTTTGCCTTCCTTTGAAATTTAGAGGAATTCAAAACAAACCTTGAGTATTTCTATTAGTGGAAAACTAATATAGGACAGAATTAGCCCTGAAAGAGGGATGTCCCTTAGAAGATGTGTTTTTGTTTAGGGCTCATCCCCCTGTTGGTTTTATAGAGTTCATCCCTACTTGTAGGAAGTAGTTATTTTTTATTCGTCACTATCCTTCAGTCTGTCTGTTTCTTGATTCCTTCCCTTCTGCCAAGGAACATCTCTTCATTTTCCTCTCAGAGGACAAAATGGAAACAAGATTTTTTGATTGGACTACTGCTTGGGTGTCCTTGTCACCCCCAGTCTAAGCTTTAAAACTCCTGTTCCTTCTTCTACCGCAATCTGGTCTCACCAGTGGTGAGAATGTGGTCTCGTCCACCTGTACCACCAGCCCCTTCTGTGGAGATTATCTGGCATCCAGGCCAAGCCATTCTTTAGTCTGCCTTTAGGCTAAGGATGGTAAAATAATGACTTGAATTGACTCAAGGTTTTCACAGAGAAGTGCTATGCCAGCACTTTTGTGCTTAATTGTTTCTTTAGTGTCTCACTGATTATGATTATGGCTGCCACTATCTTTAGAGTTTCTGAGAGAGGTATAGGAACTGTAGCTGAAGGATGAATAAAAATCCTTTCCCCACAATTCGTAAGACAAGAAATAGAATCATTACAGCACCTGATTTTGAGTATGATTTTTAGATCATGTTATACAATCTTTGAGCCCTTTTCCATTCAGTGTTCTCCAGGGGGCCCAGAAAATACCTCTTCTTGGTTTTGGAGCTCCTTCAGCATTTGGCTTTCCATTCTAGATTAAGCATCATCTGAGCAGACCTATAGAAAACAGTGCTGTTGCTGCTGCTGCTAAGTCGTTTCAGTCGTGTCTGACTCTGTGCAACCCCATAGACATTATCCCACCAGGCACCCCCGTCCCTGGGATTCCCCAGGCAAGAACACTGGAGTGGGTTGCCATTTCCTTCTCCAATGCATGAAGGTGAAAAATGAAAGTGAAGTCGATCAGTTGTGTCCGACTCTTCGCGACCCCAGGGACTGCCTGTCACCAGGCTCCTCCGCCCATGGGATTTTCCAGGCGAGAGTACTGGAGTGGGGTGCCATCGCCTTCTCCGAGAAAGCTGTGAGCAGTGAGTAAAGTTGACTGTTGAGTCCACCTAAGCTGCCTGTTACCTCTCCAGACCCTGCTGTCTCCCTAGGCTTTTGTTTGTTGTTCTCCATGGAAAATACTTTCACTGAACTTTTCTTTTAGGGCTTTATAAGAAACAGCTATATGAAACCCCTTATTTTATGTTTCATGCACCTCTGTGATTATCTACTATAGTACTCACTATCCTCGCTTAAAAAAACAATATTATGTAGTATTTTATTTCCTTTGGTAATGAATAAGAATGTCTGTTTTCCTGTTACCTGGGAAATTTTTATGATTGTTTTACTTATAGTTCTTTGTCCAGTGAAAATCAGCAAGTTCCCAAATAAGTGTATTGAGCTATTTTTTTATTTTATTCTACAGCTGGGTGTGAGACTTTTTAGTGTGATTTTAAAGTTAATTGTCATTATTTTCTGTGTTGGCTTTTGTGATGAAATGAAGCACCAGTCCCTTGCCCTGTCTGTCCCCATCGCCCGTCCATTTCTTTGTCCAGAGAAAGCGCTTTCAGACAGTAGTCCATATTTATGTTGTTATGACCATATAAACATTGCACACTGCTTGATCAAGTGCTGTGCTCTGTGCTTGGCCCACTAAGTTGTATCTGACTCTTTGTGACCCTGTGGAGTGCAGCCTGCCGGGATCTTCTGTCCATGGAATTATCCAGGCAAGAACACTGCAGTGGGATACCATTTCCTCCTCCAGGGGATCTTCCCAACCCAGGGATCAAACCTGCATCTCTTATGTCTCTTACGTTGGCAGGCAGATTCTTTACTGCTGTTCCTCCTGGGAAGCCCTGAGTCTGGTAGGGTAAATAGTTGTTTACATGGAAAGAATTTTTTTCTTGTGGTTAAGAGTCATCTATTATTTTGTTTTCCTTCACTTTTTATATACCAATTAATTATTAACCACAGTTCAGTTCGGTCACTAGTCATGTCTGACTCTGCGACACCATGAACTGCAGTACTCCACGCCTCCCTGTCCATCACCAACTCCCAAGTTCACTCAAACTCATATCCATCAAGTTGGTGATGCCACCCAGCCATCTCATCCTCTGTCGTCCCCTTTTCTTCCTGCCCCCAATCCCTCCCAGCATCAGGGTCTTTTTCCAGTGAGTCAACTCTTCGCATGAGGTGACCAAAGTATTGGAGTTTAAGCTTTAGCATCATCTCTTCCAAAGAATACCCAAGACTGATCTCCTTTAGAATGGACTGGTTGGATCTCCTTGCAGTCCAAGGGACTTTCAAGAGTCTTCTCCAACACCACAGTTCAAAATCATCAATTCTTTGGCGCTCAGCTTTCTTCACAGTCTGCAAGTAAACTGTAAAACAATTTATATGTTGCCAAATATATAAAATTCACCATTTCAGTTCTTCCACTCCTAAACCTTGGGGCCTCTCTCCTGGAACCCTGTGTCTTTTAGCTCCACATTATACTGGTCAATAGTTTGATTGGTTTTAGAAAAGTTCATTTGGATTTTTCGTAAAAAACCTGAAGAAACTTTTTGGCTAATTCAGTACTCTAGTTTTCTTTAGACTTTATTCCACTGTCTTCTAAGATTCACTGTAGCTTTTCAAAAGTTAGGTGCTGTTCTGCCATCAGTTCCTTTTGTACCTGGTCCATTTTTTCTCTCTGGCCGCTTTTGGATTCTTTTTTCCATATCTTAAGTAAAGGTCATGATGTAGTAGATTTTGTTTCATTCTTTATATCAGGTACTCTAAAGGCTTTGTTCCTCTGGACATGTGCATTCTGCTGGGGGAAACTTTCTATATTATTTCTTTGATAACTTTCTCTTCTCCATTGTCTCTCTTTTCCTCAAAATCCTGCTGTTTGGATAGGGACTCTTGGGTTGAAATATAATTTTCTGGGTTTTTTTCCCCTCCCTTATATTACCTGTTATGTTTTACTGTAAGTTTCTATGAAATTTCCAGCTATTCTAGAGAGTTTTGAGCTTGAAGTTTTGTTTTTTTGCATCGTCTCTTACCTGCAGATCCTCCTTCAATTTGTATTGTGAGAAAAGCCTGACCATTCTTTTGTAGACCATAGCTACTCATCAGAAAATGCCTTTTCTTTCACATGAGAAACCAACTAGTCACAGAGTGCAAAGAAAATGCTCTTCTGGTTTTCTGTTCTTCTGTTATCTTCTTTGGCCATTGGAGACTCATAGTCGCTTCCTTGATACTAGAATTGTTTTTTTTTTTTTTAACTACTTTATTTCTAAATAGGTTCCAGACACCTTGAGGACCTGGAAGATTAGTCTGTATGTCAGACCTCCCTTTTAATTTTGCTTAATGCCTTCCTTTCTTCCCTGGTAGCTCGGCTGGTAAATAATTTGTCTGCAATGTAGGAGACCTGGAATCAATCCCTGAGTTGGGAAGATCCCCCAGAGAAGGAAATGGCTACACACTCCAGTATTCTGACCTGGAGAATTACATGGACTGTATAGTCCATGGGGTCACAGAGTTGGACACAACTGAGCAACTTTCACTTTCTGTCCTGAAGTGAATAGTCATAGTTAATATAACCAATTTTTATACATGTTCTTCTCATGATCCAACTCAGGTCACCTATGAAGTGACACAGTGTTTTGTTTTGTTTTGTTTTGTTTTGTTTCTTTTTAGGCTCTGTGGCAGAGCTAAGATTTTATATCAAGATTTTACTTCTCCCTAGCCCTTCACCTGTTTTAAGGAGAAGTTGAATTTCTTATCGTTTATGCTAATTTTGTTTTCATTATTTTACTTGACATTTTTTGTTCTTCATTAATAAATCAGTATTTATTGTTTACACAGGCCAGATTTTTGGTTAAAAATGTGTCTTAAATAGACTGAATTGTATTAGCTCAAACTTTTCCAGTTCCATGTTTTTTTGTTTTTGTTTTTTTGAATGTTCTTGGTGGGTTAGCACGTCTTTAATCATTTGGTATAACAGTTGTATATGAATATTTAAAAGATAAGTATTTCTCTTCAGCATGCATAAATTGATGAAAGTTATTAGTTGAAAATATTGGTGAGTTTTCTACAAAATCTGCCTCCACTTGTGTTATTATCTCAGCAAATGACATTAACCACACTGTTGCCCAAGTCTGAGCCTGAGAAAATATCCATGACTATCCCTTTTGTTACCTCTGACGTCCAAGTAGTCACAAAACCGTGTTGGTTTCTTTCTTCAGAATATCTCTGGCATCCCTGTACTTCTTTTTTTGCCCCCCCCCCCCCACCCCCC
>SJYC01019280.1:0-15127 GCA_006408675.1 Madoqua kirkii | reverse complement strand
TCTCTCTCTCTCTCTCTGGGACCCCCAGCGCCACTCTTACTAGGATACCATGGTTTTCTCTCATAGGCATCTCTCTTCCTAGACTCTCTTCTGCCATCAGTCCTGTTCCCCACCAGGCTGTTTTACTCACTGCAGTCATTGTGATTTCAATTGAGGGACTGTAACGGTACAGTGCAACTGGAGCACAGGTTTTGGGGTAGAAGGAAGAATACAGAAAGGGATCTGGAGGTCTATACACAACCAGATCCCACATAGCATCCTAGACATGTTCAGGTGTTTGAATTTCCTCTGGAGAACAGTGGAATGCCAGTGAAGGGTTGAGTGGGTAGTTAGTGTGGTTGTATTCATTTATTTGTAGTGATGACATAATGTAGAGAATATATTGTGGGAGGAGTGAGCATAGATGCACAGCCTAATGAAGCTGTGCAGGAAGGAGCTGCAGTTGTCCATGGGGAAGGGGGTGGTGGCCTGAGCTAGTTTAGTAGGGGTGGGGTGGAGAGAAGCGGACAGTCTTCAAGATATTTGGGAGGCATTGTTCATGAGGATTTGTGATTGACAGGTTTTAAAAATTTTGTTTTAGAATTTTAGGACAGCACAGGTTTGCACATTGGAATAATTTTCTCCAGTGGTGCTCAGCAGAGGGTTAAGAAACTCAGTGTGCCTTTGAGGTAGGAGAAAGCTGTGAATAATGGGAATGAGCTGGAGTGTTGGGAGGTGGCAGCTCTGAGGAGAGCGTGTGACAGGAATGAGCTCTGGTGAGCAGGGTTTAATGAAGATGACAATAGAGGAGGCTGCTGGCCTCACCTCTGGGCCTAGGACCATGTAGGAGCCTGAGAGAGTGACTCTCCCAGCAGAGTGGGGCTTCAAGGCAGGAGGGGAAGGAAGCATCTGGGTAGAGGCTGAGCTGATGAGGAGGAAATTGTACATCATGGAGTGGAGGCCCCAGTACCAGTGACAGGAAATGTATGTTGAGCCACAGGGTTCCCCAAAATGAATGCCAGCAGTGTTCTGATTGAAGACTTTTCATGTTTTCACCTACTCTAAAGACACCTTTTGAATCTCTGCCTTAGGAGACGCTCAGTATTTGGCACTACAACCGTTGCAGTGATGTATCAAGAAGTTCACAATCTTGTAAATAAAACTTTTTTTCTTGGTCCTAGCAGACAGAGAGTTAAATTAAAGGCATTGATTATTTGCTTATGACAGACTGGCAGGACCAAGTTTAGGACTTTTCTAGCCCTCCTGATTCTCATTCTCTTTCTCACCTTTTACTTACTCTTTTCTTAATGTTCAAAATATCCGTGCCCCTAAGAGAAGGCTTCCCTGGTGGCTCAGTGGTAAAGAATCCGCCTGCCAAACAGTAGTTGCGGCTTCTATCCCTGGGTCAGGAAGATCCCCTGGAGAAGGAAATGGCAACCCACTCCCATATTCTTGCCTGGAGAATTCCATGGACAGAGGAGCCCAGTGGGCTACAGTCTGTGGCGTTGCAAAGAGTTGTGCACAACATAGGGACTAAACAATTAAAAAGTTCAAGGAAGGATGCTGTGCTCTCAGTCAGGTCTGGTGGTCTAGCAGGTGCTGAGGCTTACATCTCAAATTTAAGACTTGAAATCCTCTTGATTGATTTGTCTCTAAATTACTCTTTCATATTCTCTTTCTTAAGCATTTCAGTTCAGTTCAGTCGCTCAGTTGTGTCCGACTCTTTGCGACCCCATGAATCGCAGCATACCAGGCCTCCCTGTCCATCACCAACTCCCGGAGTTCACTCAAACTCACGTCCATCAAGTCAGTGATGCCATCCAGCCATCTCATCCTCTGTCGTCCCCTTCTCCTCCTGCCCCCAATCCCTCCTGGCATCACAGTCTTTTCCAATGAGTCCACTCTTTGCATGAGGTGGCCAAAGCACTGGAGTTTCAGCTTCACCATCATTCCCTCCAAAGAAATCTCAGGGCTGATCTCCTTCAGAATGGGCTGACTGGACTTCCTTGCAGTCCAAGGGACTCTCAAGAGTCTTCTCCAACACCACAGTTCAAAAGCATCAATTCTTCGGTGCTCAGCCTTCTTCACAGTCCAACTCTCACATCCATACATGACCACAGGAAAAACCATAGCCTTGAGTAGACGGATCTTTGTTGGCAAAGTGATGCTTTTGAATATGCTATCTAGATTGGAAGAAAAGTTATGACCAAGGAATAAGCATCTTTAATTTCATGGCTGCAGTCACCATCTGCAGTGATTTTGGAGCCCCCCCAAAATAAAGTCTGACAATGTTTCCACTGTTTCCCCATCTATTTCGTATGAAGTGATGAGACCAGATGCCATGATCTTCGTTTTCTGAATGTTGAGCTTTAAGCCAACTTTTTCACTCTCCACTTTCACTTTCATCAAGAGGCTTTTTAGTTCCTCTTCACTTTCTGCCATACAAGGGTAATTTAATATCAGGCTTCCCTGGTGGCTCAGCGTCAAAGATTATGCCTGCAGTGCAAGAGATATTGATTTGATCCCTGGGTTGGGAAGATCCCCTGGAGAAGGAAATTGGAACCCACTGCAGTAGTCTGGCCTGGGAAACCCCATAGACAGAGGAGCCTGTCAGGCTGCAGTCTGTAGGGTCAGAAAAGAGTTGGACACCACTTAGTGACTAAACAACAACAATGATTACTTTTGTTTCTTTGTTTATTTTGAACTTTGCATGTTTCATAATTCTTTGGTAAATAGAGGTAAAAGCCACAATTATTAACAGAGCCTACCAAAATGTGATGACTGGTTTAAATCCAC
This sequence comes from Madoqua kirkii, assembly GCA_006408675.1. Classification (NCBI taxonomy): domain Eukaryota; kingdom Metazoa; phylum Chordata; class Mammalia; order Artiodactyla; family Bovidae; genus Madoqua; species Madoqua kirkii. Next base: position 12,352 of record SJYC01019280.1, on the reverse strand, counting down.
TTTACAGAAAGATGTGGGAAAGAAGAAAATTACAAGATTATTAAACATTAGAATGGATAAGTATTTTTAAGATATTTTATATTCTTATCCCCTTATTTTATATCTAGGGAAATTAAGGTCCAGGGTTAATTGAGATGCATGAATAAATTTGGCAGACGTTTACCAAGCTTAGAATGCTTTAAAATTTGCACAATAGGAGCTTTCATATTTTCTGACAGTTGGTGGTAATATTGCAGAAGATTTTTTTTTAACCACTAGGGAATGTTGAAATATCAACTAATCAACTGTAATGGGAAAAAAAACTGATTTTAAATATTCTGGTTGCTACATCTTTTCTGTTTAGCAAAATAAAGTGACCTATATAATAGTCTTTAAACATCAGAGGGTAGGAAGTTAAATGCTGGGAACACTATTTTGGATTTATTGCAGGTCATATCATTTCCTAATGATTGGAACATAGAACATTCCTTGTAGATAAGCAAAGTTTTTTCTCTGCTCTTGGCTATGCAGAGCCTCAATATACCAGAACATCTGCCTCTCTGCCTGGTTAAGCAAAGCTGTATGTAATCAAAAGATGCTGCACTATAATCTTATTATAGGAGAACACTGTATATTTTGAGATGGGGAAGACCTTCACAGACAAGCCAGGAAATGCAGAAGGATAAAAGAAAAAATATTGACATTTTACTGTAAAATTAGCTACATAAAGTTAAATTTTTTACTGTAGAATAAACCATAAGTTATACCAAAAGATTTTTTCACATACATAACAGTAAAAAATTTATATCCCTAATCTTTAAATAGGGAAACAGAGAATCCAGTAGAAAAACAAATAAGCATGTGAACAGAACAATTCACAGAAGAGGAAATGAAGAAAGCAAAATGAAACAACCCACTGACATAATGCTTTGTACAAATAGGCAGGAAGAACAAGTCAAAATAACAGTGAGAAAAAATCTCCACCCTTCTATGGGCAAAATGTACAGGGGTCTGGGCACACTGGTGTCTATGTTGTAGTGAAATCAGCCCCTCATCCACTGGTGAGGGTGTGGACTGGAGTGGGTTTTCTGGAAAGGCTATGTTCTTTGACTTGACAGTCTCACAGGTCTATCTGATAGAAGTAAAAACACTATTTTTTACATGTGCAAAGATGTTATTTTATCATTTAAAAAATTAAAACAAGGAACTGAAAAACATCTGTATGAGCAATAACGGGAAGGGTGGAACAAATTGCAAAGTGTTTGTACTGTGCAGTGTATGACATCTGTTGAAAAGAATGCTTTGGGTAAAATGTATGGATTAGGAATAACAGATGAATTAGGAAAGGAACATCTTGGAGGGATGTTAATAGTAATAGCATTAAAATATGTGTTTGTATGGTTATAGAGAAGAAATTGGAAGGATGGACACACAACAAATGTTACTGATTTTCTTTGGTGAATAGGACTGGAGGAGGGTTGCTGGCAGGAAACCATTTTTTAAAAATATATAGATCTATGGCTTTTTTGTCTTGTTAGAATATGTTCAAATTGTTAAAATATATTTGTCTCTTTAGTAGCTACTATTTAAACATCTAATTATTTAAATCCATAACTCATTCTTTTTCTTACTGTGTTGCCACACGCAGGCTTTCTCTAGTTGCAGCGAGCAAGGCTACTGTCTGTTCGCAAAGCCCCGGCTCTAGGGTGCGCAGGTTTCAGTAGGGCACGGGCACGGGCTCAGTTGCCTGTGGCATGCGTAATCTTCCTAGATTAGGGATCAAACCCGTGTCCCCTGCATTGGCAGGCAGATTCTTAACCCCTGGACCATCAGGGAAGTCCCATAATACATTCTAAGTTTCCTAAAGTCTCATCACTTACAGTGAACCTAGAGTTTGCCTGTTTGCGGGTCTTTTGAAGTAGCCACGCTATGCCTTTTGAGGAGAGAACCCCAACTTCCAACCCCTGTCCTGTACCCTTTCTAGCTCCTTTATCTCCTTTCTTATTTCTGTAATCCATCACTTCACTGCTGTCTGGCCAGCATGCTTTCCTTGCCCCTTTACATTTCATTTGTGCCGGTCCAAGTTAATAACCAGTGGAGAAAGATCACACAGCCTTACTGTTAGTGTCTCTGTGACAGTTTGTGATCTTGAACTTCTATTGATCCCTTAAAGAGGGCTCCAGAGTCCTTCTGTTTTCCCTCCTTGCCTCTCTCCTAAGTGCAAGTGGTATTTCAGACACCTCCTCCTCCACTTTCCTCAGACCTCTAGCACTGCTCCCTATTCTCTTGAGCAGCAAGTGGCTCTGTGCCCTAACTCTACGGGGAAAATAGCAGCTCTGTAAACTCCTTGCCACTAAACATGCAGACTCCACTTCCCTCTTGAGCCAAGGCTGACTGTCCCTGTGTGCTGGGGATCCCAGCCCTTCCTGTTTGCTTCTGGGGATGTTGGGGAGTGTGTATATTCTCCATACATGAATTATCCCTGCCATCTCATGTATCTCCTCTGTGTTTCCTCATTCGTACACCCTGAGGAATAAGCATAATGGCCTGGAATATCTGTGTCTGATTCTTTGTTGCTTTTCTGTGATATACACCTATTTCTGGGTGGATAGAAGGAAGGAAGGCTATCTGGATAAAATTATAAGAAAGCAGCATGAGCTAAAGAAAACTCAAAGACCTCAGGAGTAGAGATGAAAGAAATGATGAAGCAGACCTGGAAACAGCCTTCCTTGCCCTTGCCCAGATGCTTTTGGTCAGGGTCAGAGTAGAATGGGGACGTATTTCACCCTTTCCTGAGCAGATGAAGTTTTAACTGTTAGGACTGTCAGACTATACCATTGTGGTTTCTTAGCTAGAGGTATAGCCAGATTCTCTTATTTTGATGTTTGTGTTGTGTTTCCCAATTTTTTGAAAATAAATGATAAAACTTAATCTGTAAATGAGTGTTTCACAAGCATATATAAAGGTAGCTTGGAGATGGGATTTGGGAAGTACTAAATTAGTTAAATTTTTAACATGCTAACACACTTTGTGAATTTCCAAGAGCAGGAGGCAGTATGGTGATTTCCAGCTTTCTGACCATAAAGGATTTTTCTGTACTAGCTTCCATCCTCTCTCCTGAATGCATATTATGTGCAAAGAAAAATAGTAGGTACTAAAGAAGTTTAAAAAATGAAAAAAGAAAGACCAGGTTGCATGGTGCACAGTAACATGACGAATAAGAATTTTTTATTCCTTGTCAGTTTCTGATTTTCTGTACATTTTGAGCATGGAGAATGATTTTTTAAAAAAAACAAAACTTTTTTTAACCAATGATACATCAGAGGAAATAAGCTGTTTTGTAAATAATAGAGTTCTAGTGTGGCTAAAACTTTTTGTAGTACTAGCAGACGCTATGTTATTTCAGGGTTTTATTAGGATCGACCTGGATTCTGTTACTGGAGTTAACATTTTCTTATATTCTTTTCCAGCGGCAGCCGTTTAGGAGGCTTGGTTACAGTGTTGTGCTTCTTTTTCAATCATGGAGAGGTAGGTAGTAAACAAATATTTTCAAACTGTTTAGTGGTTTTACTTCTAGAAATGATGATTTTCATTTACGTATTTCTTAAAATTTTGAGACATTTTACTAATACAAAATTTTACCAATATAAAATATAGAAATATATAGAAATTTAAATATTTTCTTAAATTTTTAAAAATTTAATCTATAGTAGCAGTCTTTAAAATCGGAGAAGGCAATGGCAACTCACTCTGGTAACTCTTGCCTGGAAAATCCTATGGACAGAGGAGCCTGGTAGGCTGCAGTCCATGGAGTTGCTGAGTCGGACTGAGCGACTTCACTTTCACTTTTCACTTTCATGCATTGGAGAAGGCAATGGAAACCACTCCAGTGTTCTTGCCTGGAGAATCCCAGGGATGGCAGAGCCTGGTGGGCTGCCGTCTATGGGATTGCACAGAGTCGGACATGTCTGAAGCGACTTAGCAGCAGCAGCAGTCTTTAAATGTTTAATCTTATTTTGATTCAAATTTTAAACTCTAGCATTTATCTTAAATTTTATAACCATTGTATCTTTTGATATATCTCTTAGTGGCTTAAAGAAATAGTGGGTCTGTGTTAATTCTGTATATAATTTAAAATTGTGAAAACTCGTGTTTAACTGTAATAAAAATAAGCTAGCCATGTATCCATTAACTTCTTGTGGGGGGGGTAACTTTTTGATGTAGGAGCTATAGTATATGTTTCTATTTTAATGCATTTATATTAAACCTTGATATACTTTTGAAGAATGTTTTATTGTATCTATAAATTTGTGCATGTATCCAAGTCCTTTCTAAAGAGAATAACATTGTAAAAAGCATAGACTCTGCATCTAGGCTACCTGTGTTTAAATCCTGACTCTGCCATTTAGTGACTGAGTGACTTGGGCAAGCCCTTTAATCTCACCCACCCTAGTTTTCTCTTTATAAATGGGAAAAATAATGTTATCCATCTCATTGGATTATTTGGAGATTAAATGAGCTCATATCTGTAATGTGTCTCAATGTTTGACACATAGTTGCTGCTAAATAATTATTAGCTTGTGTAATTGTTTGTATTGGCAACTTATTTTAGGTTAAATTTTAATATAAATTCAAGATGCCAATGAAATCCTTCTATTAACTTAATTATATATAATTTCTAGTAATATATATATGTTTGGTTTTCTTTCATGAAAGTTTACTATGAGGGGAATTCTCATATAAAAGGTCAGATTGTTTTGTGTGAAGTAACTTAATCCTTTTGTTTTCACACTTTCTATAATATTTGAATATATACATGTTATAAAGCTCTGAGGGTAGTCATACAAAAACTAAACTGTAGACTTGCGGTTGAACTTACTTTTCTTATATAGTGGATTACTAATGAGACTTAAACTAGCACACGCATAGTATTTAAAATCACAGAAATTTAAAGCTACAGTTTATAGCTTAGAGTTATTTGACAATTGATTGCAACATGACATCAATTAATTGATTTGGTCTGAAGTTTAAACAAAGAAATAAAAGAACTTGGATGCTGCTTAGTGATATTGGCAACTTATTTTAGGTTAAATTTTAATATAAATTCAAGATGCCAATGAAATCCTTCTATTAACTTAATTATATATAATTTCTAGTAATATATATATGTTTGGTTTTCTTTCATGAAAGTTTACTATGAGGGGAATTCTCATATAAAAGGTCAGATTGTTTTGTGTGAAGTAACTTAATCCTTTTGTTTTCACACTTTCTATAATATTTGAATATATACATGTTATAAAGCTCTGAGGGTAGTCATACAAAAACTAAACTGTAGACTTGCGGTTGAACTTACTTTTCTTATATAGTGGATTACTAATGAGACTTAAACTAGCACACGCATAGTATTTAAAATCACAGAAATTTAAAGCTACAGTTTATAGCTTAGAGTTATTTGACAATTGATTGCAACATGACATCAATTAATTGATTTGGTCTGAAGTTTAAACAAAGAAATAAAAGAACTTGGATGCTGCTTAGTGCTTTGGTGTGGACCATAAAGCACAGGTCTGTGAGAATGCCCAAAGAAATAGGAAATAATTGCTTAACAGTGGAAGAAAGGAGCATTGGGTGTTCACAGTGAGATGTTGAGAAGAAAGAGATGATTGAAAATTTTGAAGCCAAGGCACAGTTTTAAATATTACCATCTCTTAAGAAGAAAGATATACTTTGTTATTCTCAGTGTAAATTCAGTTCAGTTCAGTCGCTCAGTCGTGTCCGACTCTTTACGACCCCATGAACCGCAGCATGACAGGCCTCCCTGTCCATCACCAACTCCCTGAGTCCACCCAAACCCATGTCCATTGAGTTGGTGATGCCATCCAACCATCTCATCCCCTATTGTCCCCTTTTCCTCTTGCCCTCAATCTTTCCCAGCAACAGAGTCTTTTCCAATGAGTCAGCTCTTTGCATGAGGTGGCCAAAGTATTGGAGTTTCAGTTTCAACATCAGTCCTTCCAATGAACACTCAGGACTGACCTCCTTGCAGTCCAAGGGACTCTCAAGTGTCTTCTCCAGTACCACAGTTCAAAAGCATCAATTCTTTGGTGCTCAGGTTTCTTTATAGTCCAACTCTCACATGCATACATGACCACTGGAAAAACCATAGCCTTGACTAGACATTAAGGGTTATTAATTTTTGATCATACATTTTTCTAATAATTTTGATACTCATGTAGCATGAACATTTTTCTTAGTAGTCTTTTCAGTTTTTAGCAATGAAATAGACAGTTCAGTTCATTTCACAGGTTGATAGATTTTTTTTTTTTAATTTAACACTTTTCAGCTACTTGGGATATTGAAACATACCTAGGGATTACTTTCTACTTAGGAAAAGATTAACTAAATGAGATTAGAATTAAAACTGTAGTTTTCCTGAGTTAGTTAAGTAAATAATTGTACTTATATCATTGACTATAGCTTTAAAGTATATGTGACCATTTTGAGTAATGACATTAATTGAGAACATAAACTGTAGTTTGGGATAAAATACTTGTGAGATCACAAGTAACTGAAAATGATTTTATTATATTTTTAAATTTATTGTGGTTTTCAGATCCTTGTTTTCTTCTGATTTTTAAAAGTGTTGTTTAGAGTACATAGTTTTTATATTGAGGGAGGCTGGCGGGGCACAGCATCTACTCTGGTTGTAACTATTCATGTATTTAGTGAACTTTTCCAGAGAATCACAGTGTGTGTCGCACTGGACTATCTGGCCGTTTTCTAACTGGTACTCTTCTTTCTTAGAAGAGTTATTTAAATCATGTGAGTGAGTGGTTTATGTGCTAAAAAAACAGTTGTGAATTGTTTCCTGCCTTTAAGTTCTATTTCCAGTGTTTAATTTGCTCTGTAATTGAGTCTAAGATAGGTATTTTTGGTATTTTTGTTTTCATTGTTGTTGTTTAGTTGCTAAGTCACGCCCAACTCTTTTGTAACCCCTTGGATTATAGCCCACCAGGCTCATCTGTCCACAGGATTTCCCAGGCAAGAATGCTGGAGGAGTGGGTTTCCATTTCTTTATAAGATGTGCTTTCTGAAGTATTCCTTTATCAGATGATTTTGCAAGGGGAAATTTTTGCTTTAATAGAAGAACTACAAATTATGTAGCATAAATGATTAATCAAATTATTTAAAAGGAAAATTTAAAACCCTCAAATCTGAAAAATGTGAAAACATAATAAAGAAGCTATTAGTGGCTCATAGTAATGATCAGTAATACTGAGGCTATATATAAAATTTTTATTTTATAATAAAATTATGCAGATGCTTTATCAAACTTTTTAATTAAATATTATGTACCTATTGAGAATTTTTGCTAAGATGAAAACTAAGAATATTGCTTTGCTTTTAAAATGTTTTTTTTATTAGATATTTATAGCATTGGTTGATTTTTTGCATGTTAATTGCAAAGCATTTAGATGGGTACATTAAAAGAAGCTAAATGCAGTACTTTTCTCCAGTTTTTGACTGTTAAAATTCGTTTTATGTGAAATAGGTTTGTTTAGCTTTTCATGATGAGATCTTTTCTTGCCAACTAAAGGAACCTTTTCTCTTTTCCTCTTCTTTCCTCCCTTTCATTCCTCATAATGGTAAGGATATTTGTTCTGAGTCTTGTGTTTATTCAACTCACTTAAAACAATAAATATAGTCAAATCACTTTGCTGTATAATAGGAATTAACAACACTATAAATTAACTATACTTCAAAAAAATAAATAGGGAAAAAACAACAGCATATACTGAGGGGCCTACCCTATGTCAGGATCTGTAGAGGCTGCAGATGTTTCAGTAGTAAAACAAAGGTCCCTTGTGGATATGAAGGTGGAACAGCCTTCTGCTAAAGGTGGGAGGTTGTAGGGGGTTTCCTGATTTATTTGGGGAAAAGCAAGGAGGCCACTTTGGAGGAGCAGAGAGTGGAAGGTATAATGCCAGACAGTGAAAGGTGGAAGGTGGGATGTGGAAAGAGCTGATTCTGTAGTCCTGTCAGTCATTGTAAGGTTCATTTGGAGCAGATGGAAAGGCCGTGGAGGGTTACCTGCAGGTGAGTGACATGATTTAAATATTTTTTACATTCATTTCATAGATAGTGTAAGTGCAAGATGTATCATTTGTTCAGGCTATTGAGTGCTGTGTGTGTGTGTGAATTTAACTCCCAAAGTCCGTAAACAGTGTGTGCTAGTCTTAGTTGTAGATGAATCTGTTGATGCAGTTTGAAGACTAGTGACAGCTTCTAATGTGGTAGAAAAGCAGCCTGCCGCATCTTTCATGCCCTGGCCCTTTCTGGGCCTCTCGCTCTAGGGCATTTTCCTTTTGCCTCAGTCCTGCTGTGTCCTTCCTTCCTCCAGTTCCCAGAAAGGACTGCCCCTTTTCCTGTCTCAGGGCCTTTGCACATGCCATTTCCTGTATCCTGCATATTTCCTTCTCCTTGTGTCTCCTAATCTGTGCCTGGTTAACTCCTAGTCATCTTTCATAGCTGGATGTTTCAGTTTGGGTTTCGGTGGTGTTCTTCATTTCTTCCTGCAGATCTGGGTTTCCATCTGGTATAATTTCTCTCCAGTCTTAAGAACTTTATTTAGCATTGTGGTGCAGATCTGCTGCCAATAAGTTCTCTTAGCTTTTGCCTTTCTAAAAACATCCTTATTTTCCTTCATTATCTTTAAGTCCTTTTTTTTTCTGGATAAGAATTCTGGGTTGAAAGCTTTATCTTTAAGCTCTTTAAATGTCATTCTTTGTCTTCTGGCTTCCATTGTTTGAAAAGTCATCTGTCACACTTACTGTTGTCTCCCTGAATGTAATATGTTTCCTATAGTGGTTTGAAGCTTTCTTTTTGTATTTGATTTCTCTTGGTTTGATGGTGATGAACTTAAATGTGATCTTCTTTGTATGTACCCTGCTTAGATTTCACTGAACATCTTTGTTCCGTGGGTTGATTTGTTAAATCAGTTTTTAGAAAACTTTAGCAAATATCTTTTGTTCAAATACTTTGTCTTCCCCATTCTCTTTCTTATTGTCTTTGAGGATTCCAGTTCCATGTATGTTCAGCTTTTGATGTTGTCCCACAGGTTTTTGGTACTCCCTTCATCTTTTTGTTTGTTTGTTTCTCTTTGTCTCTATTTGGATATATTATTTGTCCCTGAGTTCATTGATACTTTATTCTGATACATTGTCTGCTTTAATGCCCATCTAGTGAATTTTTTATTTTAGATATTATAAATTTCAGTTTTTCCCCGAGCTTCTATTTCTCTGTTGAAAATTCCTATCTGTTCACCCATTTTATCCATCTTTTTCTGTAAATTTTTAAACCTAATAATTATAGTTAAATTCTCTATCTGCTAATTCAAACATTAATGTTCTCTATGGATTTAAATTTTCTAACTAGAATTTACCTTTTGATTGTGGGTTATATATTTGATTTTACATGTCTCATAGATTTCTATTTAATGCAAGATATTTTGTATAACCAATGATAAAGCCTGAATTAAATAATTGTTTTTGCTTGTTTGTTTTTTTTCCTTTCCATCAGAGAGGGACTATCTTTTCCTGTGTTGGGCATGTAGGGTAAGGGCCAAGCAATTGGATACCGTCATGAGTCTTGCTAAGCTGGGCAGTGCTGTAGTGCAATTTCAATTTGAATTTTCCTCCAGTTTCAAATGAATGAAGGAAATTTCTGCCCTGTGGCTCACTCTCCAGTTTGCCAGATGCTCACTCCAGGGTATGATCTCTTTGGTCTTACAAGCAGTTGAATTTGGAGGAGGGTAAGTTTTTAGCTTTTTAGTATCAGTCCATCACTGGATTCAACTTCAGCAGTTTTCTGGAAGCTAAACACAACATGAGAATTAAATAATTGTTTTTGCTTGTTTTTTTTTTTTTCCTTTCCATCAGAGAGGGACTATCTTTTCCTGTGTTGGGCATGTAGGGTAAGGGCCAAGCAATTGGATACCGTCATGAGTCTTGCTAAGCTGGGCAGTGCTGTAGTTTCAATTTGAATTTTCCTCCAGTTTCAAATGAATGAAGGAAATTTCTGCCCTGTGGCCCACTCTCCAGTTTGCCAGATACTCACTCCAGGGTATGATCTCTGGTCTTACAAGCAGTTGAATTTGGAGGAGGTTAAGTTTTAGCTTTTTAGTATCAGTCCATCACTGGATTCAACTTCAGCAGTTTTCTGGAAGCTAAACACAACATGAGATTGTGACTTCTCTCTGCCTCCTGACTGTTCTTCACTGCTTCTTCTTTTTTCAAGGTTTTTTTTTTTTTTTTTTTATGTCAACCAAATTTTAAAGTCTTTATTGAATTTGTTACGATATTGCTTCTGTTTTATGTTTTGGTTTTTTGGCCATGAGGCAGGTAGAATCTTAGTTTCCCAACCAAGAATAGAATCTGCACCCTTGCACTGGAAAGTGAAGTCTTAACCACTGAACTGCCAGGGAAAGTCTCTGTCTCTGCTTTTTCACTCTAATCTGAATATTAAATTAATTTAGTACTGTTTGTTGAAAAGACAATTCTTTTTCCATGGAATGGTACTGATGTTTTTGTCATTAATCAAGTGACTGAATATCGGTAGACTTGTTTTTAGACTCTCAAATCTGTTCCAGTTTGGCTGCTTATCTTTAAGTCGTTATGCTATCTTAAATATATTGTAGCTTTAAAAATTTGATATTTGATAGTAAAAGTCTCTAACTCTGTTTATTTCCAGTCTTGCTCTAACTAGTCCAGGTTCTTTGTATTTCCATATGAATTTTAGAATCAGTTTTCCATGATACCTCCTTCCCTCAGCACATATACAACCTGCTGAAACTTTATTTATTGCCTTGATCTCTAGATCAATTTAGGGAGAAGAGGCATACTAAATATATCAAATCTTCCCATCTCTAAACATAACTATTCTTCATTTATATCAATCTTCTTCAGTTGTTTCAGCAATGTTTTTTATATTGTAGATTTTTGTTAGATTAATTCCTAAGTTGTGTGTGTGTATAGGCACATGTGTATTTTGGTACTATTCTCTGCCCTTTTAATATGTCCAGTGTTCGTTCTTTATTTCCCTCAGTGTTCTTGGAACACTTACTTTCTTGCACAAAAAGTTGTTTCAAAATCACTTAGTACTTTCCTGTCCCTAGATTTGAAATCAGCTCTTTTCCAAGGAATCTTAGATCCTGCTGGTGGAAAAAGGTATTTAGAGACCAAAAGCAGGGTGCTTGGTGTGCTTATTACTGCTTGGATGTAATCACTTTTAGCTTCTTTCAGCAAAAACCATTAATTCACACTGATTGCTCCATTAATTCTGATCTAGTAATCCAGTGTTATAAATTCTGCCTTCCCCTACTCCATATTTGTATCTTCTGCCTCCCCATAGTGTGATTATATTTTCTTATTTGCTTTATTCTGTAGTATATACAAAATAATTTCAGAATTAGTGCACTAATACGGTTACTAACAACAAACGTACTAAGTGGCTGTTCTTTGTTTCCTAAGATCATATTCTGCTAAGGAATACAGAGTTCAAAAGTAAAATAGCTCAATATATACCTAAATTAATTTTGCTTCTCTGTTAGGTTACCATTCAGTGCAATTAGAATCATTTGTTTCATTTTATATTTATATTGCTTTTGTGTCATGACGAATATTTTCATACTGTATACAGAATATTGAGCATGTTGATAACCTTGAGTAGTTTAGTTTACAACCAGATAGTAAAGGTGGTAGAGTTGATAACACCTTGTCAGACATTTTTTTTCTATGTTTAAATAAAGTTACTAACAACAAACGTACTAAGTGGCTGTTCTTTGTTTCCTAAGATCATATTCTGCTAAGGAATACAGAGTTCAAAAGTAAAATAGCTCAATATATACCTATATTAATTTTGCTTCTCTGTTAGGTTACCATTCAGTGCAATTAGAATCATTTGTTTCATTTTATATTTATATTGCTTTTGTGTCATGACGAATATTTTCATACTGTATACAGAATATTGAGCATGTTGATAACCTTGAGTAGTTTAGTTTACAACCAGATAGTAAAGGTGGTAGAGTTGATAACACCTTGTCAGACATTTTTTTCTATGTTTAAATAAGTAAGGAAAGGTCAGGTTTGAGTCATTGCTACAAAGGATGGAGTCATGAAGATGTAAGTTATTGCTTATCCAACAAAGTTGACTAATTTCACAGAAGTTTTTTTGCAAACTTTATGGTAGGATATGCTGATATCCTGGAAGATCAGAGAGAAAAATTGATAAACATTTCTTTCCATAGAACCAGTAGAAATACTTTATTAAGATAGTAAGGGCTTCCCCAGTGGCTCAGTGGGTAAAGAATCTGCCT
>SJYC01019279.1:0-11131 GCA_006408675.1 Madoqua kirkii | reverse complement strand
ATGGTGAGTTTTGGTAGAAAAAGAGAAATAAATTGACTCAAACTTTCTATAGAGGTAGTAGAGATGTCTAATAGTCTGAGGCAGAGCTAAAATAAAGGCTTGTTTCCACCATGATCTTTGTCATTCTATATATTCCTTAAATTTACCCTGCTTGACTTGAAAGAGGCAATGATTTCTTCTAGTGTGACTAGCTTAGTAGTAGTGATATCAAATTGTTTTACATTTAATCCAGTGCTGTATTCTTCAAACTGAAACATGGACTTATTAATATATTTAATATATATGCAGAAACATGATAGAGTACTAAAACTGGACTATTATTTAATCAAATCTAAAGTTAGCTTTCAGAAAGGCTGATAACTATTTTAGATTTTCTGTTATTTTATTTGATCTCCTGTACCACTTTTTATAAATACTTGGCAGCTCAGGTCAAAGAAGTAAAAACAAAAGTGGAGTGCTCTTTTTAAGTGGCATTGTCAGTAAAAATACCAACAGTGATGTCCCCAGAGAGTTTTTAAATATTAGCAATGAATCAGTTCAGTCCCTCAGTCATGTCTGACTCTTTGTGACCCCATGGACTGCAGCACGCCAGGCTTCCCTGTCCATCACCAACTCCTGGAGCTTGCTCACACTCATTCCATCGAGTCAGTGATGCCATTTAACCATCTCATTCTTTCCCCTTCTCCTCCTACCTTCAATCTTTCCCAGCATCAGAGTCTTTTTCCAATTGGAATTTCAGCTTCAGCCTCAGTCATTCCAATGAATACTCAGGACTGATTTCCTTTAGGATGGACTGGTTTGATCTCCTTGCAGTCCAAGGGACTCTCAGGAGTCTTCTCCAACACCACAGTTCAAAAGCGTCAATTCTTTGGCATTCATCTTTCTTTGTGGTATGACTCTCATATCTGTACATGACTATTGGAAAAACAATAGCTTTGAATATACAGACCTTTGTTGGTAAAGTAATGTCTCTGCTTTTTAATATGCTGTCTAGGTTGGGCATAGCTTATCTTCCCAGGAGGAAGTGTCTTTTAATTTCATGGCTGCAATCACCATCTGCAGTGATTTTGGAACCTAAGAAAATAAAGTCTGTCACTGTTTCCCTTGTTCCTCTATCTATTTTCTATGATGTGATGGGACTGGATGCCATGATCTTAGTTTTTCGAATGTTGAGTTTTAAGCCAGCTGTTCCACTCTCACTTACATCAACAGGTGCTTTAGTTCCTTTTTACTTTCTGCCATAAGGGTGGTGTCATCTGCATATCTGAGGTTATATCTGAGGTTATTGAACTAGTTACGAATAGTTTTGCTGAAATTCATGTGAAAGAAGACAAACTATAGTTCATTTTCATAGTCAACTCAGATGTAGTGTTTTTAGTTTTGGCAGAACATTTTCTTGCTGGTGCTTTCCCTCTTCTTTTTAAGCTGCAGGTGAAGCTTTTTAGGACTTTGCTGTTGACAGTTCTTGATGTTACTGTTTCATAAGGTCTTATGCCATGTATGCCTTCCTCCTAATTTGGCTGTTGGTAAAAATGTTAATATCAATAGTTTGGTTTCCGGCACACCATTACATTGTGAGAAAAGCTTAATAGCAGCTTTCAGTTGGTATGTCTTACTTTTTTAGTTTTGGCAGAACATTTTCTTGCTGGTGCTTTCCCTCTTCTTTTTAAGCTGCAGGTGAAGCTTTTTAGGACTTTGCTGTTGACAGTTCTTGATGTTACTGTTTCATAAGGTCTTATGCCATGTATGCCTTCCTCCTAATTTGGCTGTTGGTAAAAATGTTAATATCAATAGTTTGGTTTCCGGCACACCATTACATTGTGAGAAAAGCTTAATAGCAGCTTTCAGTTGGTATGTCTTACTCAACACATTTAGCAGAGGTACCATGCACTATGAATTTGTTGTTGGGTTTTTTTTTTTTTCAGTGTACCCGTGTGATGTGGACACCTCCTCTCCGTGAAAGTTTCTCGTATCCATTCCTTGTACTTCAGATGTTGCTTGTGACTCACATTCTCAGGTAACTATGACTTATTTTTAGAGGTGGTTGTTCTTTTTGCATTGAATAACTTAAGCTGGAATTTTTTAAAACTTTTGTTATGAAAACAATGTAATAAAATAATTAAGATGATGCTGTTGCTAGGTTGCTTTCATAAAGGTGTTTTAAGACTAAAACTTCAAAACATATTACTACCCAAAACATTTTCTTAATCTGCCTTTTAGTCGTCTTTCCTTTAGTTAGTGGTCCACAGATACTGCTGGAGGAGCTGCAAGTCTGCTTCCACCTCTTCTGCCATCTCCGCTTTCCCGAGTCATTTTCTGCCACCACAGCAGCCTTCCGAAAACAGAAAGAGGTGGGGAAGCTGGTGGCAGTAGAGTGTACGCTACAAGAACAGTTCGTAGAACAGGCGTGGTCAGGAACAGTCACGTGTAGTTCTCACATGTAGTTCTTCTTTCTACATTTGTTCCCTCCCCTTCTATTGACAGATACAGAATTTTGATGGATGCTGCCTTGTTTCAGAGGGTGATGATAAAAGAAAATAGTGTAGGAAACAATAGAACAAAGCATGATGAAAATAGACTCAGACTAGTCTAACTATTCAATGCAGAATTCAGGAGAACTGGTTGACGTCTGTTACATCAAACCCTTTGGGTGATCCATTCCCCGTGATGAGCTCAGCAGGAATAGAGCCATTATGTGGCTTTGTCTCTTGGGTAGTGTTTTTAGATCCGGCCTTTCACAGAATATGGGATGGGTGGCAGCTTTTGTATTAGCTTTTAAAGTCTTTGCAACTCCAGCTTGATTGCTCTGCCTTAAATTCCCCTTTTATTATGGAAATGAGAGCTTCTTTAGCATCTTCAAGTAAGCTGAACTCTTGAATTCATAACCTTTAGTTCTGGTGCACGGTGATAGGTTTCCTTCTCAAACACTTTGGGAAGAAGTGATTTGCTGTATGAACACCTGATTCTCCACTGCACGTGCTGTGTCTCCACAACCACACTCTTGATCTTGTCTTTTTTTCTCTAATACAGTGCACACAGTAGGCTGCCCATCAGTCTCTATTTTCTGCTTTTCACCTAGCTCTCTGCTTCGGTCTTAAATCCAGTGCTGGCAAACTTTCTCTTCCTCTCATCCCCTTGCTAATATGCTCTGGTTGTCCTCAGCTGCTCAGATCAGAGAGCCAAACACCGCTGCCTTTGCCTCCTCTTCTCTTTTCTGTGTCCTATTCATGCAGGACCCAGCTTTTATCCATCTCCTCCAGGAAACCTCTATCAGCTGCTCAGCCCATATCCTAAACACTTGCTTGCCTGTCTGCAGAATACTTATTGCTTAGAATCTGCTACTTCTGTGATTTTTTTTCATAGACATCATCTATCTCTCCAGATTAATCTATTGAATGCAGCTTTACATATATATGTATATTTGGTTGTGCGGGGGGCCCGCTCCGCAGAGAGAGTAGAGGCAGTGGAACTTCCCTCAGCAAAGTCGAGGGGTCCTGAGGAGAAGTGAGCCTGCTGTCAGCCAACCCAGCCCCCCAGCCAGCGAGAGACAATCAGACAAGGGTTCCCTCGAAGCAGTTCTGCTTTATTGCGGAAAGCTCCCAGCTTATATAGACAAGTAGGGGGGTTTTATGAGGGACTTTCCATAGTTGCACCAATCACGTTAAAGGTCAAATCGTCATGTGCCTTCATTATAACAAGTCTATGGAGATGACGTGCTATTTACGTGCACGGAAATCAAGAGAGCCAGTCAAAAAACTTTGACAAACATAGACCACGCCCCCATCTCTTCCACCAGGCGCCATCTTAGGTTTTAGACCGCAAAGCTAGCCCCTTTTTAAGGTTTCCCATTTAGGGCCCCACAGGTTGTGAATTCACCAAAATATAGTTTGAGAAAACTCTGGATACACTGACTCTGATTTCTGCCTCTCTCCTTTGGAAACTTTGTTTTTCACAGTTTTTGCTGTTGTTTAGTTGCTGAGTCTCTCTGACTCTTTTGCAAATCCATAGACTACTGTAGTCACCAGGCTTTTCTGTCCATGGAATTTCCCAGGCAGGAACACTGGAGTGGGTTGCCATTTCCTTCTTCAGAGTAGCTTCCCCAACCGGAGACTGAACCCGTGTCTCCTTCATTGGCAGGTGGATTCTTCACCACTGAGCCACCTAGGAAGCCCTTGTTACAGTTATACTTGGTATTTACTTTTCATAGGAAGTTGTTGTAATTGGGTGTCAGTAGGCATAATTTTTAATCCATTGGCTCATTTTATATGTTATAACCAGATTGTGTTTAGAGAGTCTAATTTGTAGTGGTTTGGAGCCATGCTAGAATGTTTTCTGGTTGTGTCTGTTAATCACTCAGTGGTGTCTGACTCTATGCAACCCCATGGACTATAGAGCCTGCCAGGCTCCTCTGTCCATGGAATTCTCCAAGCAATAATACTGGACTGGACTGCTGTTTCCTTCTCCAGGGGATTTTTTCTGGTTAAACTTGTTTTATCTTTTTAAGGGCTGCGAAACTTTACAGAGGAAGCTTGATTGCACTCTGCATTTCCAATGTGTTTTTTATGCTTCCCTGGCAGTTTGCTCAGTTTGTACTTCTTACTCAGGTAAGGTGCTTACATTTTTAAACTGAATTAAGTTTAGTATATTTGATTATAAGAACTTATGATCTAAAATTATAGAACTGAAATGTTACATGATTCTAAGTCCTAAAATGTTTTTTTCAGTTGATATTTTGGAAGAAATTTCAAGATAGGACAATAAATAAGATTTATTTATTAATGAGTTTTGAGAGTGGGGAGTAGAATGTGTGCTCATTTTTCCCTGCACCCACTGCTTTGATTCTTGCTTACACTGGCCTTATTCCTATTCACAGAAAGCAACCTGAGTTGTTTTTTTAATGTCCTTTGAAATGTCTTGCTTGAGAAATGAAGTCAAGCCTGGATTTGAGACCTAACTCTCTTCACTAGCTTCTTAGTTGGACAGACAGCCTAACTTTTCTTAGTTTCAGTTTTCTCATATATAAAGTAGAGAAAATGAAATAACCTACTGTACTGGGTTATAATTAGGATCAGATGGGGTCATGTATATATTATAAGACTCCTAACACATTACCACTACTTAACAGGATGTCAGGTTAGCTGTTTCTATTATATATATATATATTTTTTTTTTTTTTTTTAAGAGAAGCTTTGAAAAAGTGAAAGTGTTAGTTGCTGTGTCGTGTCTAACTCTGCGACACCATGACTGTAGCCTGCTGGGCTCCTCTGTCCATGGAGTTCTCCAGGCAAAAATACTGCAGTGCATAGCTATTTCCTTCTCCAGGGAATCTTTCCAACCCAAGGATCAGACCTGGGTCTCCTGCACTGCAGGTGGCTCTGTTTGTACTTAATTCTTTATTTGATCTTACCTTTTAGACTCTCTTGTCTTCTATAGTTTGATGACATTTTAAATGTTTCGGGTTTAAAATGTCCCTGAGGGTCACTCCTTAAAACCCAGTAGGCCTGTTGTGTATTACTTAAATCCTGGAATAGAAAGGGAGAGTTCCTACCCTCCAGTTAGTGGAGATGGCCAGCTTTATGTTTTTTATCTGGGGGATGGGGAATGTGGGGAGTTGCACAGAATGAGAGGAGGTAGTAATATGCTTCCCTGGGGGGCTTACACTGAATAACAACACAGTTGTTTTGTCTTATCAGTCACCCTCAGCAATGATGTGTTCCCCATGGAGAAATCTGGGTAAAGGGAAACATTGTTTTCTTGCTTTTAGGAAAATTTATTGTAGATTACTTAGAGATTAAAAACTTGATGAATAGAACTTAAGATACATGTTTATAAGTATTCAGCTATTTTGCTGTTTGTTTAAAATATATTTGTATAGTAAGAGAAGCATGGAATTTAATTTGAATTGCTTTTCCCATGAAGAAAGATAGAAAGACACTGTTTGACTACCTCTCTATTTTACCTAAAAAAATGAAAGTGAAAGTTGCTTGGTCGTGTGCAAATCTTTGCAACCCCATGAACTATACAGTCCATGGAATTCTCAGGGCCAGAATACTGGACTGGGTAGCCTTTCCCTTCTCCAGGGGATCTTCCCAACCCAGGGACTGAACCCAGGTCTCTCGCATTGAGGGTGGATTCTTTACCGGCTGAGCCATATTACTAAGAGGTACAATATTTAATCAATTTATTCATATAATCAATTAATTCATATGAATAACTCCAGTATTCTTAGAATTCTTGGAAAATACATTCACAGTTTTCTTAAAAACTGTTAAAAAGTTAATACCTTTGTAATACAAGAACTTCTAGCTTGAAATCTGATAAATTTGATTATAGCCAACACTGGAATATTTGTACAAGTATGAAGGAGAACACTAATGGAGATACTTTTAAAGTATGACTAACAAGCAGAACCTAATATATTTTTACACACACATGCATTAAATATTTTTTAGCTTTTAATGTATCTTTCCCAATTATGTGTTAATTGTCACATTATAATTGGATTTTCATATTGTTTGAGCAAGGCACTTTGTAATTGTACATGTCGGCAGTAGAGTCACTCTGACATTAAAAGGAGTATTGTTTTGGATAATCTGCAAAGCAGATAATTTACATGGTTAGTAAATAGAAGTGAATAGAAGAGAGAGTCAACTGATAATTGCTACATTAATGTATTCACCTTGTTTAATAATGTTAGCCCGTAAGAAGGAAACTAAAGAACTTTCTATATAAATATAAATTTGAGGCAGAATAAAGATAATTCCTTTCTTAATTTTTTAATTTATTCATTATATATGTATAATTTTAAATTTTCACATTTTAAATTTCAGATTGCATCATTATTTGCACTCTATGTCGTGGGATACATTGACATAAGCAAGTTACGGAAGATCGTTTATATGCACATGGTAATGATTTTTAAATTTGTTTTTTCCCAAGTATCTTGACCTTAAAACAAGCTCCTGATTAATATTTGATTTATTCATGGCTGAAACTGGTTTTAACATAGTTCTATAACTAAAACAAGTATTAGTCAAAAACTGTGATATAATTAACAGATCTTGTTTTAAATAGGCCACCCTGAAAATTTTATTTTGGCTCATATTACCTGATTTGAGTTTGTGCCCAACTTACACAATATCAGTAAAAAAGATAATTCGAGACCATGGAATGGTATATTATCCAGGAACCTTCTGTTAAAATAAAGTGGAATATCCATTTAATGAGCACCAACTATTGAGGCACATGGAACATATCAGTGAATAGAATCGAAAAGATCCCAGCATGTATGTGGATTACATCCTAGTAGAGCAGAGGAAGGAGAGAAGACAGAAGATAAATAGTAAACATAGTAAATTGGTAAGTTATATAGTATTTCAGAAGGTGGTATGGACTATAGAGAGGGATAAGCCATGATACCCCAAGGAGGTCAAGAGGGCCAGCTGTCAGTGGATGGGAGATTGAGATGTCAAATGAGGTGGTCAGGAGAGATCTTACTGAGAAGAGGGGAGGGTAGTGGAGCAAAGACTGAAAGGAGGCAAGGCAGTCAGTTAAGTAGATATCATGGAGAAAAATATTCCAGGTTGATGAAACAGAGCAAAGGTCTTAAGGCTGGATGGTTGATTTTGAAGAATACGATTTTTTAAAAAACATTTGCCTTCTCCATCAATAATTCTTACAATTTTGTTTTCTTTTTCCTATAATTTTACTGTAAGTACAATATGCCATGGGTTTGTGCCAGTCTTAGCCTATCAGTAACTGATTTTGTGGTTTGACAGGTACTTGCGGTTCTTATTATCATTAAAAGATGCCTTTTAGCAATAATTACCAGGAAATTTTGAAAAAATAATCAAGGTTTGTTACTTATAGGACCTGGAAATTACGCAGCACATCTAGGACCGTGCAGTTAGGTCATGGGGTATAGGAGAGGTAGGGAGCAGGCAGATTCTGCCTTTGTTGGCATCTAGGATGAGGGCCTAGGGTTTTGAGGACTCATTCTTTTTGGTGGATTTAAAACATAAGAGTGAGAATTTAAATCACAGGAAGGAAAAAGACTGGCCCAGAGGTCAGGTATTGAATTAACAAAGATCTCGAAGACAAAGGAGCCTCAGTAGGGGCAGGTGACCTGACTTTATCTAGTCCTGTGGCTGGCAGTATGTTTATTCAAGAGATAGCCATATTTGAAGTGGATTGCAATGAAAGCTTAAGTCAGGCACTTGTATTACTAAAAAGAAAAAAAATCCCAACTATCAGGGTTTATATTACAGCCATATATTTTTTTATTCTCTAATAATTGTTACCTATAAAAGGACATTTATAAGATGAATTATGAACAGAGTTATAAAATGAACAATCATGAGCCTATCCTCCAGCTGAAAACTGGAACCATCATTACTTTGAAGCCCTTGTGTCCTGAAATAGCTGCCTCACTTCTCTTGGAGATAACCATGAGCCTGACCTTTCAAATTATAATTGTTTTCCTTTATAACTTTACCATATATATATACTTATACATAGATAATAGATTTTTATAATTATGTTTTTGTATTGTTTTTGAGGTTTATAAAATGGTTTCATTTTTGTGTGAAATATGTTTTCACTCAGATTTCTGAAATTTGTATGTTACTGGAGTTTGGGCATTTTCTTTGCTTTATGTTTCTTATTGTATGAATTAAGCACAATTTATTTATCCATGTTCTTATTGAAAGATGTTTAGATTTTTTTCCCTCTCTTTTTCCTTTTATGAATAATGCTGTGCATTTTTCCACATACCTCCTGGGACATAAATATAGAGTTTCTCTAAGCTCTTTACCTTGTAGTAGAATTTTTAGGTGGTAAATTAAATATATGTTCAGTTTCACAATTTAACACTACATTGCTTTTCAAAAGTGATTAGACTAAACAATAACATGTAACAGTCCTTGTTATTCTGTATCTTTTTTAATTTTGTCAATCTAAAGAATATAAAATGGTATCTTATGACCTTAATTTACATTTTTCTCTGGTTTTCAGTAAAGTTGAACGTGTTTTGGTATGTTTATAGGCCCTATGTCTTTTCTCTTTGTGTCATTTCTGTTCAGAATTTTCATCAGTTTCTCTCTGTGTCCAAGAAAAAGCGTCATTTATTTTATTCACTGCAGTGTAATCACTACTTTCATTATTTATCTTGGTGCTTGCATTGGTCCTGATTTGACCAGCTACTTTCTGCTGGCTTGTCTTTTGTTCTCATTATGCTTTGAGTACTTTTTCGAAGAAATCAGTAAAGGCTCAGTTTCATCAAATGCTTTTCTACATCTGTCTAGAGATCATGTGTATATTTCCCTCTTTAATATGTTACTATGAAGAATTACGGGATTCCCTGGTGGTTCAGACAGTAAAGTGTCTGCCTGTAATGCGGGAGACCGCGTTTGATCCCTGGCTCAGGAAGAGTCTCCTGGAGAAGGAAATGGCAGCTCACTCCAGTACTCTTGCCTAGAAAATTCTGTGGGTGGAAGGAGCCTGGTGGGCTATAGTCCATGGGGTCTCAAAGAGTCGGACACAACTGAGCGACTTCACTTTATGAAGAATTACATTGATTGATTTTCTGCATTAAGCAACCTTGCTTTTCTGAGCTAAGCAA
Organism: Madoqua kirkii; assembly: GCA_006408675.1. Lineage (NCBI taxonomy): Eukaryota > Metazoa > Chordata > Mammalia > Artiodactyla > Bovidae > Madoqua > Madoqua kirkii. The sequence continues at coordinate 1,512 of SJYC01019279.1, read as the reverse complement.
AACTATATATTCCTGGGTTCATTTACTATTATTTTGTTAGGGTTTCAAACCTGTGCATGAATGGGTTTGGACAGTACTTAACCTTGATATATGCTTTTTCTTTTCTATATTGCAGTAAAAATTAGAATAATTGTTAAGCCCTTAGTCTGTCATCACATAAGCAGCTATGGATGAGGACTTTGACTTAAAGTTATAGTTTTAAAAGTACTAATGACAGAGTTAGTTTATAGTAGAACCTATCTTGGGTAAATGATATATGCTTTATCATGGCACTTACTAACTATGGAATCAGTTACATACTATGGACTATCTTTGCTTTACAAACTCCTAAATCTCCATAGTTCCATAAAGGAAAAAAACGTGAAATTGCCTCCAAAATGAATGTTTTCCATTTTTTATTATGATAAAATAATATCATACACATAAACGTTACCATCTTAATTGTTTTAGGTGTACACATCAGTGATATTAAGTACATTCTTATTGTTGTGTAAACATGACCACCATCTATTTCCACAACTCTTTTAATCTTGCAAAAATGAAGCAAGATACTCCCTATACTCCTTCCCCCCCCTCCCCCACCCCAGTGCCCTGGAAACCCTCATTCTGCTTCCTATGTCTACACTTTTAACTACTCTAGGTACCTCATATAAGTGGAATCATGTGGTATTTGTCTTTTCCTGAATGGGTTATTTCACCTGGCATAAATGTCCTCAGGGTCCATCCATGCTGATGCAAATGGCAGGGACTTCCTTCTTTTTTACGGCTGAGTTTTGGTCTATTGTGTATATGCCACATTTTCCATATCCATTTATCCATCAGTGGAAACTTAGACTGTTTCCATGCCTTGGCTATTGCGAATAATGCTGCAGTGAACATGGGAATGCACATATCTCTTGGGGATCCTGTTTTTGTTTCCTTTGGGTATATGCCAGGGGTGGATTTTCTGGGTCATATGATAGTTCTATTTTTAATTTCTTAAGGAACTTGCATGCTGTCCTCCATAGTGTACTAGCTCACCAATAGTGGGACAAAGGGCTTTTTATTCCCCACAGCCTCACCAATACTTATCTCTTGGCTTTTTGATAATGGTCTTTCTAACAGGTGTGAGATTATGAAGTGATGTCTCATTGTGGTTTTGATTTGCATTTACTAATGATATTGAACACCTTTTCCTTTGATATTATAACAGCATTTGATAAAGTCAACATCTGTTTCTGATTTTTAAGATCTTAATTAAATGAAAATAGATGGATGTTTCATTGAACTTTTGATCCATACATGTACTTTAAGCCAAAAGCTAGTATCATGCAACATGATGAATCAGTAAAACCATTCCCATTAATGCCAGAAATTTAAGAAATATGTCTTCTACCACTCTTAACATTGTTGCATAAATATTAAATAATACAGCTGACTAAAAAGTCTCAAATAGAAAAGGAAGATATAAAAATGTCATTGTTTGTAATTGATATGCTTCTGAATACTTAAAAAAACCACATTAATAAAGTA
>SJYC01019275.1:0-10006 GCA_006408675.1 Madoqua kirkii | reverse complement strand
AGATTTTATTATTAATCAAAAGGAAAAATAGAATATTAACAGTGTATTACTAAACTCAATGAAATAGACTCCCAACTTAGCTTTGATAATAAAATCTTAAGTCCAGATATAAATCAGGCCAAGGAAGTTCCAATCTTTAGCAAAGAGTGATATAATATTCTTTTTTCTTCTTAAGAGTTAGTGAACTTTATAACTACAAATGTTTTAAGTGAATGACTTGGGATTAGTCTGTAATTGAAAAATAAATGATAGACCCTAAAGGTTTTCTAATTCAGAGCTATTATTTCTGTGTTAGTACAATGTCATGTATTTGTTGAATATTCTGTATTGTAATTATTATTCACATCATATATTTATAATCACTCTAAATATTTCACATACCTTATTTCAATTGGTTCTTTAATAACATTCTAGGATACAGATACTATTATTACCATTTTGGCAAATGGAAAATTGGAAGGTCAGAGAGGTTGTTACTGGCCTCACATCATCTCCATTAAAAAGCAAGGGAAGAGTGAGAATCAGATGGCCCCTTTACCCTCCTCTTTGGGCATCATGGTTATCATTCCTGTATGTGTATAGAAGTAGAGGCACTACCAAAAACTAGAACACAGTGGAATTCACTAAAGGTGAGTTAGAAGCTGAAAGGTCAGGTTTCAAGACCCTTCTTAGTTGTTGTCCACCTTCAGGAAGATCATTTAATCCTTCTAAGTCTGTTGCTCCTCTGTAACATGTTAATAAAACCTGTCTGAACAGGGTTGGTTATAGATATGATTATACAAATGTAAGATTTTGTTGTCATAATTACTATTTCTGAGTTACTTCTTATCTCCGTACTTCTGTATTTTAAAGTAAGTAAAAGTTTGAAAGTCTAGAAAATGTTACTTGAATTTTTTTTCCAATACAGCTGTTATAAAGTGTTTTAAAATCTATTTGCAGGTCATTAGTGACATGTGGGTTGTCTTAACTAAACAACAGACACATATAAGGTAAATATGGCATTAGTGACTTTGTTATTTCCTCCAGTTTATTAAGTAGGTGTTTACCGTGTGTTAATTTTATAGTTATGTGGACTGATGTTTCAGTTGTTGCCATCCCCCTTCTCTGCTTTTATCCTTATTCCCTCTCTGAGCAGAGCTAAGCACAGCTCTTACTTGTCTCTGAGCCCATCCAGTATGCTCTGACAGTGGCCCTACACTTGTTTCTACTTGAAGGACAGATTTGTGCTTCAGTTTGGCAGGTAAAGCAAATTACTCTGTTGATGGTTTTAGAACCAATGGACAGCCTTTTGTCAGAGGAAGAGGGAAATGTAAAAGTGGACTCATACCTCACTTTTTACATAAAATAAATTCCAGATAGATCAAAGATTTAAATATAGAGAAAAATGAAACTCCCAAATAAACCAAGAGTTTATTATAATGTTAGGGTTAGAGGCCTTGTTAAGAATGGCATAAAACCGATAAGCTAGAAAGAAAGGTTGATATGGTTGACCAGATAAATTCTTTGGTAAAATACCGTAAGCATTATTCAAAGCAAATACAACTTGAGGGAAATATTTGCAGATCATAACAAGGTAATAATGACCACCACACATAAAGAGCTTCTATAAATTAACAAGATAAATGCTAAAAACCCATTTGAAAAATGAGTGGAAGGTACACACAGGCAGTTGAGAAAACACATTCCCATTTTCCCTATCCCACGATACTCCTGTCGCACTAATCTCTTTTGTGCTCTTTGACTATGAAAGTTGGTTTCCTGCCCTTGCAGTAGTTGTGCCCTGAGCCCGTAATTGTGCCCCCTCCTTCCCACAGCCTGTCTTGGCATGACTCAGTTCTCTAATCCTTGCCTAAATGTCACCTCCTATAAGAAGCCTTCTCTGCCTATCATCTCTGAGTAGATCCCTTGTCTCCTTGCTTGTTATTCTCCACCATCACACCCTTTTTCTTTCTATCAGCATTTATCACCGTGTGTTTACAAACTGCTGTGTTGTTGCCAATATCTCCTGAAAGGAGAGATGGCCATTTCTGTTCAATTCAGCAGTTTATATGCAGTGCCTGGCATATGAGGAAAGAATAGTAGTTAAGTGATAAAGGCTTGTGCATGAGTAAATAGATACATGAAAAAGTGCTCAGTCCCATGATAATGTGGAAACCTTTTTACTTGACAGGTTTGTAAAAATTAATACCCAGTGCTTGCAAGGGTGGTAAGGCAGTTTGGCAATAAAGCAAACCATATGGTGGGCCTGTCCTTTAACCTAGCAGTTTCACCAGTGCAAATATGTCCCCTAGAAACTCTCATAGAAATGCAGAGGTGACGGTATAGAGATGCCCATTGTGGTGGTGTGTATAATGTAAATGAAAACAACCAAAGTATTCAGTAGTATCGGTTTAATTATGACCCAGTCAGAAAGTAGAATTTCTTATAGAGATATTTTATCATACATCCTTGAATTAAAAATTATAAAACATATAAAGGATGATTATACTTTTATTTTAAATATGAAGATTTTATATGTTTATTTGTACATACGGATGTGGAAAGATAAAACTTATAATTATTAATGGGGATGGGATTAGAAGGTGGAGTAAAGGAAGTTTTAATTCTAGTTTCGTTCTTTTGTGGGGTTATTTTGGGGGCAGTAGAGATTGTTGAATTTGTGTGTCTATATATTTTCTTTTATAACACACAGCCTTATATATTGTTCTTTAACCTCCACCCAGTGATAAATTATTGCACGTACTCTTGAGACAATGCTTGTTCTCATTTAGAAGCAATTTATTGTAACTGTATCCTTGGCTTCTACCTGACACGTTTGAGGGCTATGAAAAAGGAAAAAGCTTCTAGTACATAAAGCCAAAATTTATCTTTGATTGAGATGAAAATTTTTTAAGAGCTCAGAAAAGGGCTAAAGGTTATAACTATAATATGCATCCAGAAGAGAAAGGTGGAATTTTTCACAGAAACAAGACAGTCTTTTCAATAATAACTCAACTATAGAAATAATTATAGAAAAACACTGAGCTTCATGGGGCTCTCAATCTAGGTAGGATCAGAGCTTTTTGGAAAGGAGAAAGGCACATTGACATTTCGTTTTGCATAAGTACCAAAGTCATATGCAAATATAAAAAGGGGAAGGATAGGATACACATTTTAATTCTCAAGATGTGAGTACCAGTGTGTCCTTTATTCAGGGATTTAGGTGTTAAAGGAAGATAAAGATAGCATTATGAAGTAGAAAATGTATTGATTTTGAAACCAGTCAATATATAGACCTGGCTTTGCTGCTTACTAGCTCTGTGACTTGCTTTCCTTAGCTGTCAGTTGGGATAATAAATAGGTGTAAGATCAGAGTTAATGTAATGTTAATGGTCATATTAACATTTTAGGTGCTTAATAAATGGTAATGGATAATTTATACTTGGAACGAAAGAGGAATAAAGGAGGACCCATTCACTTCTTCGTTTGCCTAATATGTTTACTCTTTGCTAGTACATCAGTATTTTTGAAACCAGATCATCCAATCAGATTTTATGTTACCCAGATTACCTAGATTAGGGGTTAATTGAATCATTTGTTCTTTCATTCAAAAAGAAAAAAAAAGATTGAACTGTATTTGCTAGGCATTATTCTAGGTCTGAAATATTTCAGTGTTTAGGATAGAGAAGGCATGTGTTATCAAGTTGTATATTTGTATCTCTGATTCAGACTTCTCCCTTGAACTTAAGATTTATCCATAGACTCACTGTTTGTCATCTCTGTTTGGGTGTCTGGTGAGAATCTCAAATTCTGTGAACGCAGTACTGAGCCTCTGAGGGTGCTTTCCTGTCAGCACACTTCTGTGGGATCTTCTTCAGCTCATTTGCCTCCTGGCTCCCTCTTCCCTAATCATGCTGTCTTTACTGTCAGCCTGCCAAGGAGCCGGCTACCATGAGGTTTTGTCATGTCTGTTCGCTCTGCCTGAAGTGCTCTTCCACTGGGGATCCTCAGGCTCCAATTCTTGGGTCCTTAAGGCTCTGCTCAGAGTCCACTGAGTTGGTGACCACACAGATTAGCATACACCACCCTGGACGCCCAGTACTCCCTGCATCGTTTCCCTGGTTTCCTTTTTTCTGCATGGTATTTATTGCCATGCAGTGTTTGCTTATTTGCTTTCTGTTTGCCTCCTTCGACTTACATGTAAACTCTGGGGCACAGTTTTTCCCCACCCGCAATCTTATTTACTGCTGTGTCTTCAGTGTTCAGTGGAATAAGTGGATGGATGGATTTGTACCCTGTCCTCCTGCAGGGTTCATTTCAGTAGGAGGATTCAGAGGATACTCAAGTACACCTATAATTGAACATTTTATTTTCAAGGATAAAACAGGGAAATGGAGTGTGAGTGATCAAGGTGGGAGGCACTGAGTACGGGAGGGGGTCAAAGGAGCTGTCTGATGTTTTAAGGCGTAAAATGAGTCTAGTATGACGGAGCACAGTTAGTCAAGAGGGAACATGGTAGAAGGTAAATTTCAAGAGTGAAAGATGGGGACCATCTAAAGAAGACTATGTGTAATTACCAAAAAAAACAAAACAAAACAAAAACAAACCCACAACCAACTAGAAAGTCTTAAGTAAAGAATGGCATGTCTGGATTCCCATTTTTGAAATTTGCTCTCAGTGGTGTGATGAGACTCAGCGCAGGGTTGGGGTGCTGGGAAGGGGACCAGAGTGAGATGTGGGGAGGATGGGCCTATAAAGATGTATCCTTTCTTAGGAAATTAAAATCATCAAGCAAAACTAAAGGTAGCATTTTGTGGCTCTTTTTTGTTTCAAAACTGCTACTGTAAAAAAGTCTTGCCTGTGGCTTCCTATATTGTCTCTGTGGCATTTATAGTTTATGTGGGAGCTGAGGGACTGCTGGGGACAGGAAGTAGGGCTCTGGGACCGTGAGGGCTTCAGAGTTTCTTTCCACTCCCTGCTTTGTCAGGATATTACTCGTGAGGTGTGTGATACGTGGTGGCCAGCAAGTCTTGTTGGCCTAAAAGTACCCGTGTAGTCAGATATGTAGGATGTGCAAAATAAACTGTTTTAAAAGACTGTAGTGCCAGTTTGGTTTATAACTCTTAGTTCTTTTGGTTTACACGGATGTGTCCTGAGGGAATATTACAGGAGTTGTAAAACTCATATTTGTCAGGTAAAAATGCTCATGATTGAAGTGCTTCAGTGGTGATTCAATGGTAGTATTTCTTTTTCCATTTCAGAAAACACCAGTTTGATCATGGAGAGGTAAAGACTTAATATTACCAAAATGTGGTTTGCTTTAATGTTTGTATATATTTGGACTTTCTTTCTAGTTCATTTTCTCACTTTATTGGTAAGTCACTAATCATCTTCAAAATAGGCCTGTATGTGTTTTTATGAGACTACTGCAAACATGACCATTCACTGGTTAAAGTAGGTAGCTAGCAAACTCACTTGGTCTGTTCTGATCATCATCAAGGTAATAGCAGTTCACTGCTGGGGTTCATTTAGGCACTTTTGCAGAGTATCTTTCACATGATTGGAGATCATTTTCCTTTCTGCTCACCTTGCCCAGAGGCCTCAGAGATGTGACTGGTTGCTGTTCCCATTTCCTGATGATTCAGCCTGTTTATTTTTAAGTGAGGTATAATTGACATATAATGCTAGTTTCAGATGTACAACATAATGATTTGAATTTGCATACTTTGTGGATTGATCACCACAGTTAAGTCTAGTTATCATGCTACCATACATAGTTACTCAAAATTTTTTTCTTGTGATGAAGACTTTTAGGATCCTCTTTCTTAGCAATGGCATGGTGACTATAGTTGATGATACTGTATTTCATATTTCCACCTGGTTCAGAAGTGTAGGCTTTATTAACCTTAGGCTTGATTCTGAGTGGAATTATAGGTCCACTTGCCTTAAGGATTTTATAATTTTAGTCCTCTAATAAAATGGAGAAGTTTGAAAGTGAATTTTAAGACTTGTTTATTTCAGAAAGAAGAATATTGTTTCTAAGAAAAAGTACTCTTTTCTAATTTTTTACTCTTTTTCAGTTTAATAATATATTAACTTCATGAATATTAGGAGTAAAAAATATGTTCTCTGTCTTTCAGCTAGTTTATCATGCATTGCAACTGCTAGCATATACAGTCCTTGGTGTTTTAATTATGAGACTAAAACTCTTCTTGACACCACACATGTGCATTATGGCTTCCTTGATCTGCTCAAGACAGGTGAGATGATTGTTATGTTGGTATTATAGCTGCTATGATAATTTTACCCCAGCCTTTGTTATTAAGTGGCTCTAAAATAATATTGAATTGCCCAAAGTTCTTTAAATTGTTACAATTAAAGTTCGTCAGGGTTTTGTTATAATCTTTCCAAAGGTTAATGGCCAAAGCAGATTATTTATCCTTTTAACTTCTAAAATGTCCTAGGCATACAACAAACACTCATTCAGTGCAGGCTAAATTCATGAATGGTAACTATGTAGATATTGACAGAAAGCAGTGATCGCACAGGGGCCCACACTCAGAAGGACTGTGCACCTAGACTGATGCACTGCTATCTCGCTGCTTTGAACTTCTTAAAAATTGTCAGACATGGAACCCATGTTTTTATTTTGCACTGAGTTTGGCAAATTATTTAGGTAGGCTTGACCTTACTGGAATCTGGAAGTAGAGAGAGCAAATTGAGAGAATTATTTCTTAAGTCATGTCCCACCTATATAAAGCTAATAGTAGAATTCTTTTGACCCCTCAGGTTATTGTTTCTGGAACTTTTCCTTCGAGTTATTAGTCCTGTATCTGGGATGCTAGCAGAGACTATATTCTTCTCTGGGAAGAACTTTTGCTTATTTCAGGATGCAGGCTGCTTTGTACTAACCATTGTCAATGTGTTCTTAATTTGATTTCAGCTATTTGGATGGCTCTTTTGCAAAGTGCATCCTGGTGCTGTTGTTTTTGCTGTGTTAGCAGCAATGTCCATACAAGGTTCTGCAAATTTACAAACCCAGTGGAATATTGTAGGGGAATTCAGCAATTTGCCACAAGAAGAACTTATAGAATGGATTAAATATAGTACTAAACCAGGTAAAAAAAGTCTTATTATTTAGCTGTGGTTTTCCCTATGATTTTGTATACAACTACACAATCCTCAACTCACGTTACTTCCAATGGTTTTAATCTTTCTAAGAAACCCTGTTTCTTGATTATCCAGAAAGAGAGAAATGTTAATCTTGCTTATGAAATTTGCAAAATAAATATTGTAGGTGTTTTCTTAATAAGTTATTTCTGTTTTCCATAAATTCTAATTTTTAAAAAATATACCCAAAGTTTTGCATGGCACAGTTTAAAATGATTTATGGTATGCTTATTTTCCTGATTAATTTTTAATCTCAGTCCTTCACATTCCTTCTTGAAATAAGCTCAAGGAATATGATACTTGATTCATGTATCCAAAGGGAACTTTTTGTTGTCATCTGAATATCAAGTGACTGAATATTAAATCATCTTCCAGAATTCCTTGGTGCCATAAAACTTCTCTAGTCAATGTGTTACTTCTTCTTAGAATCAGGAAAAGACACTAAAAACAAACAACCACAAGAAACAGAAATCTTCAGTGATGAGGCTTTGTCTTGCAAGTAAAATATTTTATCCAGACTTGATTGCTGACCACCATTTTATCAGCTACCCAATTCCTTCTGGTTATCTTTACATCACAATTCAGGCCTCAGCTTTTTTACCTGGGAAGTAACTGAGTTGACCAGAGGGAGACTCCTTGTCACGTCTCCCAGGTGTCTTCCTAAGACCTTCGTTCCTGCTTTGCAGATGCAGTGTTTGCAGGTGCCATGCCCACAATGGCAAGTGTTAAACTCTCCGCACTTCGGCCCATTGTGAATCATCCACATTATGAAGATGCAGGTTTAAGGTTAGTACACAATTAGCACATTGTTGAAAACAAGTTTTTTGTACAAATAGAAAATGAGTGAGGGAACCAGCAGTATAACAAGAAGCGTTTCAGAAAGGATATGGTGAAATGGAGTATATAGAGATTAGGGACAAAGAGTACTGAGATAACATGGTTAAGTTCAGTACAAACTGTTAAGGCTCCATAGGAAGAAAGCTGCAGTCTTTGGGGTTCTCTTCTGTGCTTGGCAGCATAAAGAAATCACACAGTGTCTGTCTGTGTTATACAGGGTTTCAAAACACCCAGGTCCTTATTAGATATCATCACCTCTAAGTTCCTCCAGAAAATTCATTAGCCCATAGTTTTTATTAAGGTTTTCTCATAGGATATTTTTCTTGAATTCTGAGGAGTCAGTTGAAATGGAATCTAATTCAAGGAGAGGTTTTATTTTTTATTCTCTAATTTTCACCAATATAGCCCTACTGGAATGATCATGTTTTTTGTTTCTACTATTTTTTCATAAGTTAGAATGTTGTATTCTCTTTGAAAATGTTTGGCACTCAGTCATGTCCAACTCTTTGTGACCCCATGGACTGTAGCCCACTAGGCTCCTCTGTCCATGGAATTCTCCAGGCAAGAATATTGAAGTGGGTTGCCATTTCCTTCTCCATGGGTTCTTCCCAACCCAGGGATCAAACCTGGGTCTCCCAACATTGCAGGCAGATTCTTTACTGCCACCAGGGAAGCCTGTGTTCTATCTGAAAAGGAAAAAGATTAAACTTTCATTTTAATTTCTAGGTTGGTCAGCTAGTCATTTCCTAAGTGATTGGTGAATCTTATTAATGTATTATTTTGTGTAACAGTGGGACCTACCTTTTATAAATAAAAAGCTTTTTCACTAAAAAATCAATTTTAGCAAACTAATTTCTGGAGCAATTGTGTTGAATAAATTTAATTTTTTGTTTTAATTATGAATAAAATGGAGAGCCATTTAACACTAATTGTTGATTATCAAAGTTAGGACTGTCGTACCTTTAAAGTCAACAACAAACCTTTAAAGTAGTCCTTTAGTTGTCTTTGTGTAGCTCATATTCTTATCATGATAGAGTGATGGAAAGTTTAAAACAAGCAATCAAACAAACCAAAAGACTAAGTTTGGAGATGAAAGGATTCATTAAACTGAACTTTTTCTCTCAGGACGCTTGTGCCTTTTCTGGTTGACCTCCCCACTGCCCCTGAGCCAGGAACTCTTGTGGAGAATGTTCTCTTGACCTGATTTTTCTATAGAGTTTCTAGTTCCATTCAGTACTTCTGTCCAAATAGGTTGATTGCATTCTTTTGACTTTGAAAATCTTCTGCCCAATTATTTTTCTTTAAAGAGCCAGAACAAAAATAGTATATTCGATGTACAGTCGAAAAGCAGCTGAAGAAGTGAAGCGAGAATTGATAAAGTTACAAGTGAATTACTACATTCTGGAAGAATCGTGGTGTATAAGAAGATCCAAGTGAGTACTCAGCAACAGTACTTTGTATTCATAAGACATTAAAGTTAGTTCAGTCTCATGGCAAGTGCTTTACTAGTGGTATGTGTGAACCATATATAATATTTAGCAAAGTATAAGCCGAAAAACCTTTCTGATAATTATTTGGAGTTTTTTTAAATTTTCAAATCATTATAAATACCTATTTAACTTATAATGATTTGCATGTGCACTTATTGATAATTTCCCAAATTGTTCATATTTCCCTTTGATGTTTTTTTGAAAAACTCTAAAGTTGGATGTATTTTCTTTCAAAAGACTTGCAGAGTTGAAACCAAACAATGGAGAGTCTCACTGTAATGAAGGGCAGCAGCTTTGTCCATGCTACATCTCTGCAGCATATATCCTGGGATAAGAGGGGACCCTCTCCCAGCATCACCTTAGAGCAGGGATCCCCAGTGTCTGGGTCTAATGCCTGATGATCTGAGTTGGAGCTTTGTAGTAGAAAATAAAGTGCACAATAAGTGTCATGCACTTAAATCATCCTGAAACCCTCCTCTGCCCCGCTTCTGTGAAACAATTATCTTCCATGAAACTGGTCCCTGGTGCCA